>JADRCD010155770.1:3524-22036 GCA_019843815.1 Montemys delectorum | reverse complement strand
GAGAGAGAGAGAGAGAGAGAGAGAGAGAGAGAGAGAGAGAGAGAGAGAGGTGGGAGGGGGAAAGAGATAAAAGAAGAGAGGAGAAGGGAGAGGAGGGAGGGATAGCCCCTTGCCTTTAATGGCTGAGCTAGCTCCCTAACCTCTCTGTCTGGCCCAGGGTTCACTGTTAGGCTAGGCTGGGTGGCCAATGGGCCTCCAGGAGGGATCTACCTAACTCCATCTCCCCAGTGTTGGGATTAAGAGAATGTGCCACTGAGCACATTTGTAGGTTCTGGGTATTGAACTAAGTCTCTCCTGCTTACATGGCAAGGCTTCGCTGCCTGAGCCATCTCTCCAGCCTGCCTCAGTCTCTTCAGACAGAAAACAAGGACAATGCCAGGAGCTTCCTTGAGATTGTCTGAGGTGAGGGTAGCTGGGGCTTGAGCACCTCAGAGCTACTCCACCAGTTCCCACCTCATCTCCCTCCCCTGGTTCTTCTATCTGCTACTGCTCACACCTGCAATCCCAGCACTTGCTAGGTGGAGGCAGAAGGGTCAGAAGTTCCAAGTCAACCTTGGCTACATAGCAAGAAATGTGTCAGGAGACTGGCTCCAGACATGAACACCACAGAGGAGACCACAGTCACAGAGCAGAAAACATACAAAACTAAACCCTCATGGGAAAAGTGGTCCATACGACGGGCTTGCTCAGTGTATCGACACTCCAGATTCTGGGCTTTATAGCATGAGCCCACGGAAGACTTAGCTGGTCCTAGGATAGCTCTCATTACTGTCTTCAGTTTAAAGATGAGAAAACAGAGGCACAGAGAGGTGAAGTACCTTGTCTGATGTCACAGAACTAGAGCAGCTTGTGTAGAGCATCATCAAGATGCCAACTCCTTCTCTGCCACCCTTGAAACTGGGGTGTCTGTTGTCACCTGGAAACAATATCCAAGGAGATGGGGAAGTTGGGAGGCTGCTCAGTAACTGACAATGGGGAGATGAGATGCCGTCTGGCACCATCTTGACTAGTAGGTCCAGATGGTGGCGAGCCTGTATCCAATACCTGGCAGGGTGGAACAGGAGGAAGTGAGGACAGACAGCAAAAGTTCTCAGTAATGGTTCTGTGAAGGGAGAGAAGGAACGTCTCTCACTCCACCCAGAGGGAGGGCTCAGGGAAGGGGAGCCTGACTTCATCACTGGGCCCACGCCAATGACATCACTAGAAGGGCAAGGAGCCAGGCTCAGCAAGTTATTTATGGAAACGGCTGGCGGCCAGGCACAGCTCCTGAGCTGTTTCAGATGTGGTTGGATAAAGCTTCCAGCTGGCCCAGTGGGGCCTCCAAGGCCTGCAGCAGGCAGGAGGAGGAAGGCTGGAGGAGGAAGGCTGGAGGAATGCAGCAGATGGGGGTAGGGCTCCAGCAGAGATCATCAGAGTTCCAGGCTTCTCCATTCTTGGGATCTGCTCATCTCTACCCAGGCTCATCAAGGGCTTCCCTGCAGATCAGGCTAGCTGACCCCAGAGAGGACAGTGGGTGTGTCTGCCTGCGTGTGCAGCGAGGGCATGTCTGTGCACAGGACTGTAGATGGGCTTCCCGGGGCCATAGGGACACACACTCTGCTCCCTCACTCACTGTGCCTTGAGTGATCCTGAGCGAGTATACAGGTCTGTGCTTCCTTGCACATGTGTGTGCATGCATGCATGGGGGTTGGGAGGCACAGTGCCCAGGGAGAGTGAGCCAAGCAGGGGAGGAAAAGAAGAGCCGCCCCGGGAGTGAGATCGCAGCAGGAAGCTGGGGAAATATCATTTCAGCCCAAGATCCAGAGGCACTTACAGAGGCTTCAGCAAAACCAGACAAAACTTCCTTTCAATCCATTTATCAAAACTGCCCGCAGCTCCGCTTCGGAGCAGGTACAACAAGAATAAAATATTGAGCACAACCAGCAACCGCGAGACTGGAGGAGGCCAATAAATAAGAAGTTACTGAGGAGCTCGCCCTGACCCTGACGGTTTGCTCTGTCCCTCCACCCATCTCGTCCTATGATCTTATGGGTGATGGCAGGAGGAAGGATGGCAGGGGCCCCACTGGCCAGCTCCCTGGTGTTTTTGATGAGCTGGGGATACAAGAGTAACTCAGCCCTATGCAGACAAGCTTCAGCGAGGCAGCTGCACAAGCAGACACTCTCATAATTCCCTGAGGACGGGCTGGAGAGACGGCTTAGTGGGTAAAGATGCTTGCAGACAAGACGTACTCCCTGAGTTCGATCCCCTGGAGCTGCCACATAGGAGAACTGACTCCTGCCTGTTGCCCTCTGACCTCCACAGGCAGATGCTGGTAGGCACGATGACACACACAAATATGTGTAGTAAAACTTTTCAAATCCTCCAAAAGGAAACTGAATTCGTGTGACCTTGAGAGGACTAGTTATTCAAGAAAGCGTGGCAGTGAAACTGGGGTCAGGGAGCAACTGAGGGGCCTGAACTCAGTCCCCAGGCTAAGACCCTCCATTCCCATGTCCCACACACCTCTTAGACAGTAGGTAGAGGGATGGATGTGCACCCAGTGAGGGTCCCTCTCCCAGGGTCCCCCTTACAAACCACCTGTTCTCCATTCCAGATAGAGAAGCCAGCCGTTTTGTAAATGTTTCTGTTTGGGGCCTATGAAACAGAATGTCTTTACTTCTTCCTCCACGTCCACGGAATTATAGGACTTGCCTTCTCTCCATCTATGTCCCAATTACCCAGGTGCTCGGGGACCTGCTCTTACTACGCTGTTGCCTACCTTCCCACCACCACTGTCACCCAAGGCCCCACTGATATCGGTGTGAATGGTTGGAGGCTGCACCTCAATACCATGATCTCAAAGGGCAGGAGAAAATGCCTGGAAGGCCCCTCCGGGCGATGGTGCTGGGACACTGTTCTCTGAGCCACTCCCCCCGCCCCCTCACATTGTGATCAGGGTCAGCAGAAAGGTACAAGCCTATGATTCTCTAGGTCGTTGGGGTAAACTCATAATGGAAAACCTGATGATAAAGGTTGATGGGGGGTGTGGGGGAGGACAGAGAGTGACCTTCAGCTGCTCCAAGGATGGAAGGGGACCCTGGCTCTGTGGGAGCAGCTGAAGTCATGGACTTGCCTCCCTCCCTTGTCTGAAATACAGCCCTGCCTCTTCTAGAGCCTTCCTAGGAATAAGATGCTCATCTCCAGCATCCCTGCAGGCTCTGTGTTCCTTTCTGCTGCCTCTGGACTTCTTGAATTCTCTGGATCTTTTTGAAGAGGGATGAGCCAGGAGACTCTGAGCTCTTTCGGATCCAACTATTTAACTGCCCCATCCTGTCTGTCTCCCCCTACTTCGGCATCTCCGGCAAAATCATCCACTTAGACACACTTGTTTGCATGCAAGTGATGTAAATACATGTCTGTGTGGGTGTGTCCTGCAGTAGCCAGAGGTCTCAAGCTGGTGTCTTCTTCAACTGTTCTCTACCTTGCTTTTGGGGGCAGGGTCTCTCAGTGAATCAGCTAGGCTGGCTGACCAGGGAACTCCCTGAGTGTTCTTATTATACCAGAGGGCAGACATTGTACCTGTTTTATACATGGATGCTGGGGATCTAAATTCGGGTCCTTACGAGACCCTTTGCCAGTTGAGCCCTCCCCCAAGCCCCTACCACATTCCTTTGACAAGACAGAGGTGGAGCAGCACGGTGAATTTCCCAGCTACCACTGCTCAGGAATTTGAGGGATAGCTCCATCCTGCAATGGCAAATGGCAGAATGGAACAGGCGAGGATTCACAGAGCCGCAGTTAGCCTTCTAAGGCAATTACCATTTTATTGCATTTCTATAAAGCTGAGAAGCACCATTCCAGGAACTGCTGGCCAGCCTCAGTGCCCTTCCCTCTCCTTCCTCTCCAGCTCTGCCTCCATACTGAATGGGCCAAACTGTGTATGTGTGGTAGAAGGGGGCAGAGTGGGGTATCCAGGAGGAAAGTGACCAGGGCAACCACCCCAGCCTACTCTTTCCTCTGCCCTTGTAAATCAGTGACAAGAGGGAGAAGCCATTTTTCTTGGAGTGTTTGGGTACAACCTCCCAGGATCAAAATGATATAAGACATAGCACCAAGCCAAAAGACCTGGTCCCAGCAGCTTTTGCTCCTCAGAAGTTTGCAGTGTAGGCGCCTTTAAGGACTTTCAGCCAGGGTCCAGCTAGGCTCCCATGGCAGACCTGAGAGCTTGCTCCTGCCATGCATGGAGGAAGGCTGTCCACCCTCCAGGTTTTCGGGCTCTTCCTCATCCTCAGACTTTCTCCATAGTCTTACTGAAGGATGCTCACTACATAGGGTTGACTTGCCAATGCTCACAGGCTAGAAAGTGACATATCCGGGACTCAGGCACAGAACCTAATGGCTATCCAGCCAATGTTCTTGCTGGTGTGTCCGCTGGCTTCTTTGTGGAAAGTGATGGAGAATGGGCTTCTCAAAGCTAGCCTGAGCAACCAAAACTTTAGGGGTCAGGTGCAAGGTGGGTGACTCAGCTATTTGCCTGGGGCTTCGACGGCTTTATGACTGTGTATTTTGTGTCCAAGGAATATACTTAGTCTTCATCCAGTGCACACTGAGGTCCTTGGGTACTCAGGAACTGATGTACAGTGGAGAGCCTTGGATAGACATCTTAGTTGGACTCTGAGGAACTACATGCCCTAGGTGGTTCAAGGTGGTTTAGGGCTGAAATGGAATGTAGAAACAGACCCAGGGGTTTCAGTTTACTTGATAAAACGCTGACCAAAATCAATGGAGGGGAAGAGAGTTTGTTTCAGCTTACACTTCTAGATCATGGTCCATTATCAAGGGAAGCCAAGGCAGGAACTCAAGGCAGAAACCTGGAGGCAGGAGCTGAAGCAGCAGGCATGGAGAAATGCTGCTTATTAGCTTGCTCTCTGAGGCTTGCTCAGCCTAATTTATTATACGCCTTAGGACCACTTGCCTGGGCATAGCTGGGTCACCCATGAACCAGCCCCCCCCCCCACACACACACACATAGCCTATTAGGAAAACATCCTACAGACATACCCATAGGTCTACTTAATGGAGGCAATTCCTCTACTGAGGTTCCTCCTTCTATCTGATGCAATTTTTGTGTGTGTGTGTGTCAACTTGACAAAAACAAACAAAGCAATCGAGCCTCTTCCAGAGGGTTTGCCTAGGTTTTGAGACTCATTTACTCAGTCTCTTCCTTCTCCACTGAAACACCGTGGAGTGCCATCCAATCCTTGACCTGTTTGCACCTAGCTGCTGGTGAGCCCGTGACTCCACTTCCTGCCATGCTCCAATGCTGACCTTAGCCCAGCGCTGCCCCTGGCGTGACTTCCAGAGTCCAACAAGGTCAAAAGGACTACAGTTGTCTCAACCTCGTGCCCCATCTCTGATCCCCACCCTCCATACCTCAGGTTAGAAAGGGGTCACAGAGTAGGGCTGAACACAGGAAGCAGTACCAAATCTCAGGCATCGAGGGACTCTGATGAGGTGGGGGAAGGGCGAACAAAGGGGGGAAAGAGAAAGGCGAACTCTTTGGGAAAAAGAGAGGTTCAATCTGATTTGTAAAGGGCACGATTTACAAATCCGTCACATATTTTACTAGGCGGGGATTTACGGATTAGCCTGTAATACTTAGGCGGCTTTTTGTAATAAAACCCTGAGCCGAGGCAGCCTTGGGGAAGTGAGGAGGAGGAAGGAGCCTTCTCTCTTTCTATCTTGCTTTCATTTTCCCAGTATTTTTTGATCTAGGCAGCCCCATTAATCTGTACTTTATCTGCCTATGGAGAAGGATTGAGCTCTTTATTGGATTTTTGTCAAGAATAAATGATTTAGTTTGGGATATTGTGGAAACGATTTTTGTGGTATTACACCATCTAATAAATGAAACAGCAGGGATCAATTCCTTTCTTGCGATGTGTTCAACAGGCAGGGTGAAATATGCCCCACAATTATTTGGTATTGCACTCTATAGATATTTATAACGGAGTGTGACTGCCTGGTCCGGGTTGCCTGGCATGGACCCCGTGATCTGTTAGCCCCTAAAACCACTGAACTTAGGGACTCACGTGCTGAGAGCCCATGATAAGAAAAAAATGCAGATCGAGTTATGGGGACTAAGTACCCAAGAGAAAAGCACACACTGGGGCAAAGGTCGGGGTTGAGAGATGGTGTTTCTATAAGCTAGAGGAAGGGCAGGAAGGTAACCTCCGCAAGGCTGGCAGATGCTGGTGTGGGAGGGGTACTCCCCTTCTGGGCATCTGCAATTCTTGCTCCAGTGCTCCCCTCTCCCCGGACAATGCTTCCAGGAAAATTGCTGGAAGTATTCAGAGGTGGGAGCTGGCTTTCTGCCCAGGGAAGGCTCATACGGTTTATATTCCCAAAGACTCACAAATATTTATTGAGAGCATATCCCATGACGGTGCCTAGTAGGGGCCGGGTACAAAACGAACCATATAGAGATGTTTGCTCAGGTTGACTGATATACAGGAAGCTTCCGAGAGGCAAATTCCCACCCATGAGCATACACTGTACTCAATAGAAGCAAGGGCTGGAGAGAGTGGGTGGTAGGTAGGACTTGGGGGGGGGGGATGCTGCTGCGGGGATCCTGCTTGTCCTTCCTCATCCAGTCTCCAGCACCCAGGGCCATATGCCTTTCAACTCTCAGGGTCACCCAGATGTGAATGCTCATCAGGTTTCTACTCTTGGACTCTGTCAAAAGTGATCCCTTCTTGGGCAGATGAAATGGTTCAATATATAAAAGCTGCCTATGAGCCTCAGGACATGAGGTCAGATACCCAGAGTCCACTTCAAAAGCAAAATACAGTATCATGAGAATCTGTAACCTCAACATTCCTACAGTGAGACAGGAGGCAGAGTGACAAGAGAATTGCCTGGGAACTCTCAGGCCAGCCTGAGTACCTGGAAATAGAAATGAGAGACACTGCCTCAAAATCAAAATGATGGCCTGAGGATAATGTGCCTTCTATGAAGGTCAACAACCTGAGTTCACTTCCTGGGTCCTACATGGCAGAAGGAGAGAACCGACTCTGTAAGTTGTCCTCTGACCTCCACAAGCATGTGTGTGCCCACAGTCACACCCATACACCACATACACATACACACACACACAAACCCAGATACACAGACATACACATACACACACACACACAAACCCAGACACACAGACACACACATACACACACACAAACCCAGACACACAGACACACACAGAGACACACAGACATACACATACATACACAGAGACACACAGACACACACACACATGCATAGGCCCATACACACTGAGAGACATACATACACAGACACAGATACACATACACACAGAGACATACACAGTCTATGAGCCTAAACTTACCATTAGAGAAAATGCCGTTTGTGATGCCACCCTCCTGCAGACTCTGAATGCTGGTCACTAGGCACAATCTTCAATAAATACTTGTGCTGTAAGCCCCTGAAGCAGCAGACATCTACCACAGCTCTCTAGCCCAAAGCTTCTTGACATTGTTGATAATATCCAGTCATTTCCTGAGCAGACCAGACCTCCTAGTGATGGCCATTTACTGGGGGTCCATGCATCTTCCTCCCCGACACGTCTGCTCTGGTACTCTATTTTCTGTTGCCCAGCACCACTGACAGAGTCTGTTGTTATTAGTGATACTTGATCTTGCTGTGTAGTCCAATCTGGCCTTGAATTGGTGATCCTCCTACCCCATCATCAGAAGTCCTGGGATTATAAGTACGGCCCACCATACACAGCTGGGAGATTTTCTTTAAGTGTCTTTGTGTGACGTTTCTTTTGTTTACAATGGTCCCTCACTTCAGTCCCAACTCTTGCCAAGAAATATGGGTGCTCGGAGACTTGTGTGCTAATTAACATTGACACACCTCACCCTGTCTCCCGATGTCAGCAGCTCGGAGGTTTGAGGAGCGAGCAAGGCATATCCAATCATAAGGATGCTTAGGGAGCCCAGAGCAAGATGTGGTCCTGCAATGGAGGAGGGGTGAGGTGAGAAGGAGCTCTTTATAGTGCCATTTGCCCAAACTGCCCACCGGGGGCACTCAGGAGACTGTCAGGTGCTTAATGACGCTGGCTGTTCCTAAGTCACCTTGAGTCTTGCCCTCCAGCTCTTGGCTTTCATTTGTTTTGTTTTGTTTTGTTTGAGACTGGGTCTCATATAGACTAGGCTGGCCTTGAATTCTCTATACACCCCAAGGATGATCTTGAATTCCCGATCCTCCTGCCTCCTCCTCCCAAGTGCAGGAATTGCAGGCCTGTTGCCACCATGCCAGGATTTTCTTAGCAATGCCTCTCTCAACTGGTTCAGAGGCTTTTGCGTCAGCTGCTATAGAGGCATCAAAGCCATCACTCTCCAAGGACTCCTCTGAAAGCAGAAGCACACACACACACACACACACACACACACACACACACAAAATGGGAGTGTGGGAGAACGCCTGAATAGCATGCTGCTTACTGACTCTCCCACTGAGGTCTCATGCTCAGAGAGAGTCACACACTGTTAGGGTTACTGCAGAACAGCTCAGGGTAGACAATGCAGCTCTTTCGGTTTCTTCTTCGGGCCACATGGCTCTGTGCTATCATGGACGCTCCTTTTCCTCCCGCACTCTGTATTCCGACTGTCAGGAAGCCCCATGGTGCCATACTCCACCATCATTCTTCCCCACTGCTATGACCACCATTCTCGCTGAGCCTCCATCTGATCCTCCTCTCTCCCAAGTGCAGGGATTGCTGCTGTGCCCCACAAAGCTCTGCTTCCTTTATTGTATTCTGAAAGTCCACGCGTACACATGCCTATGCAGGGTGGTTAGCTTTGTCAACCCCATCTAGAATCCCCTGGAAAGAGAATCTTTAATAATAGACTGTCTAGATCAGGTTGGCCTGTGGGTAGATACATCTTGGAGGGTTAGGGATTATAGTGGGAAGCCCCATCCCACTGTGGGAGGAACTATCCCCTGGGGTGATCTCTACTGTGTTAAGAGCAGAGAAAGCAAGCCCAGTACTGAGCATGTGCACACTCTTTTCTCTCTGCTCTTGACTGTGACGTGAGTAGCTGCTTCGAGTCCCTGCCTTGACTTCCGTGATGCAATGGACTGTGGCTTGGGACAGGGAGCTGAATAAACCCTGCCTCCTCCCTTAAGTTGCTTATTGCTGGGGCATTTGATCTCAGCAGCAGACATGAAATAGAACAACGTTGCTGAGCACACTCCTCCTCCAATCTGATACTTCTTAAGAACCAAATTGACACTGGGCACAGACAGTCCCAAAAGCCTGCAGGGTCTCTAAAGCCCATGTACTGGCTAGTTTTGTGTGTCAACTTGACACAGGCTGCAGTTATCACAGAGAAGGGAGCTTCAGTTGGGGAAGTGCCTCCATGAGATCCAGCTGTGGGGCATTTTCTCAATTAGTGACCAAGGGGGTAGGGCCCCTTGTGGGTGGTGCCATCTCTGGGCTGGAAGTCTTGAGTTCTATAAGAGAGCAGGCTGAGCAAGCTAGGAGAAGCAAGCCAGCAAGGAACATTTCTCCATGGCCTCTGCATCAGATCCTGCTTCCTGACCTGCTTGAGTTCCAGTCCTGACTTCCTTTGGTGATCAACAGCAATGTGGAAGTAAGCCAAATAAACCCTTTCCTCCCCAACTTGCTTCTTGGTCATAATGTTTGTGCAGGAAAAGAAACCCTGACTAAGACAGCCCAGAATCCCCTCTAGGCTGGGTGTAACAGGTTAAGTACAAAACAATATAAACAAATGTTCTGCTTAAGCATGAGGTCCTGTCCCCAAGACATCTTAGGATGAATATGCAAATATTACAAACTTAGAAAGAGTTATAGAACATATCAGGTCCCCAGGATTATAGATAAGAGATGCTGAACTTGTGTGTGCACTACTATCTATTCACTCCATAGCGAGGCCTCTGGGGACTACAGGCCAAATGATTAACTGGAGAGACAGTCAGGGACAGCCATACATGTGAACATAAATTATGAATTGTTTTTTCTGTATAATTGGAATTTATTGGAGACCATCTTAGGGTTTTCTTTTAAAGGGGATTTAAATGAAGAAAAATAAAAACTACACCAAAATAAGAGCATATTAAAAACCTCTGGTCTATCTCTTCCCAGTCCTCCAACACAGTGTTTGGCTGGCCCTAAAACAAATAATCTTTTGTTTTCAAGCTTAATTGAGAAGTTTCCATTAAAGACTCTTTGTACACACACACACACACACACACACACACACACACACACACACACACACTGTAGCTGGCAGAGGAATGGTCTGTGGAGTTGTGGAGATCAGAGGACAGCCTGTAACTTGTAGAGTTGATTTTCTCCTTCTGCTCTGTGGATCCCAAGGATCAAACTCCAGCTGCCAGGCTTGGCAGAAAAATGTTTTGACCCATACACCCATCCCCTGGGCCCTACCCGTATCTTTTCAAGGGCTGCACACTACACCTTCGTGAATATGGCATAGCTTGGTTGCCCGTCTCTCCATCCCCTTCTCTTCCCTGACCTCCATTAATGTATTTACTTCTTGCCTAAGTAGTGGCTTTCCCCCTGGTCAATAAATGTAGATCTGGAACATTCCTGGGGATATCAAAGTCACAACCTCATGAATTTACAGAGGGTGCAGCTAAGGCAAATCAATACCTCCATGACGTGTCCTCCAAGATGAGGCCTTTGAGGATAAAGTGACCTTTGCCATAGCACCTCCCACTGTGTCATCTTGCTTTGGTCTTCCTGTCTCTTGGCCCCTCTCCTGAAAGGTGCCCTCGACACAGTAGCTTGGCCTTTTGGTTCATGCTAAGTTAGGGATGAAAATAAGGTTGAAATATTAGCTCTGCTCCCCAGATAAATTTCCTTGGCCTGTCTCTCTGTCTGTTTGCATGAGCATGTACCCTTTTGTCTACCAAAGGTGGCTATGTGTTGGTCACGAAATATCTGGAAGACAGTCAAAGAAAAGCAAAATAATGGTGTGGTGATGGTGGTGGTGGTGGTGGTGGTGCGTGCGTGCGTGCGTGCATGCGTGCGTGCGTGCGTGCGTGCGTGCGTATGTGTGCATGCATGTGGAGGCTAGAGGCTGACCTCTCCTGACTGCCTAAATCACTCTCTAGCTTGTTCTTACTCTCACTGACCCTGAAGCTCCCTGATTCAGCTAGTTTATCTGGCTAGGGAGCCCCAAGGGATTTCCCTGCCTCCATCTCAGTGTTAGGTACACCTAAATTCTTTTATTTAATTTTTTTTTATGTCCTTGAAATACAAGGTTTGGCTCTCCAATCTCCAGCTCCAAGGGCCTTCTAAAAAATATTTATTTTTAGGAGTATGGGTATTTTGACTCTGTGTGTGTGTGTGTGTGTGTGTGTGTGTGTGTGTGTGCCCTGTGAATGTAGTACCTGAGAAAACCAGATCATCCTCTGGGACTGGACTCACATAGGGTTGTGGGTTGTGGACACCTTTATGTGTGCTGAGAATCAAACCTAGGCTCTCTACAAGAGCACCCAGTGTTCTTAACCACTGAGCCATTTCTCCAGCCCCAGGAGTTTTCATGAGATCTTCACTTCTGAACTCAGGTCTTCACACTTATAAAGCCAGCACTTTACTCCTGAGCCATCTCTCCAGCCCCGAAGCGTGATCCTGTTAATGAGACTTGTAACATAAATGAAAACCTCCCCTCCCCCCGCCCCGTCCCCGTAGTTGCACCAGAAGTACAACTTGGGAGACTAAAATGGGGGTGGGAGGGACAGGCATCCCCCCAACAGCATGGCATTTTCTACCTTCCCGGAAGCTGAGAACAGGGATTTCTGGCCACACCGGCTGAGCGCTGACCTATTCTGGCTGGGTATCCATACTATAACAGAGGTAGTTTTAAAATAGCATTCCCCTTTGGAAGGAAACCCTTTGTATTGAGCAGAATCTGGAGGAGAGGTTAATGGAGGGTTTACTTATAATCTTAGGTTTACAAAGAGGGTCAAGTAGAGGCCTTTGGCAGGAGCTATTTACCTTGAATCTTCCAGTTCTCCACTCCGTGGATTGAGCTGCTGGGGGAGGTGCAGCTCTGCCCTGGCTCCACTGTCCTCCATGCATGGGAAACGGGGTGCTGGGACTTAGCTTCAGGGTGTGATAATCTGGGTGCCTGTCACCCCGTCCCTTTTATTTCTCCCTACATGGCACAGACCGGCTGTAGCTTACTCTTCCATCTGGCCCCTGCCTCCTGGTTGAATGCTGAGATAAACTCTTGAAAATATTCAAATGAGAATGGAAACATGTAGCAAGATAATAATGTGGCTTGTGTGGGTGAGAGCTTGCCTTCTGTGTGTGAAGCTCTGGGTTTGGTTCCCGGTACCACATAACCAAGCCTGGTGATGCAGCCCTGTAATTCTCACACTGGGGAGATGGAGGCAGGAAGATCAGAAGTCTAAGGTTATTTTCCACTGCAGAGTGAGTTCCAGGCCAGCCTGGGCTACATGGGACTCTGTTTTACAAAAAGAATAGAAAATAAAGTTTGATTGGGTGCCACTAAACAAAAGCATGTGGAATTAGTCATTGTCCTGGGAATGATAACATGGAGCAGACTATGATTCTGAATGGCTGTGGGGGTCTCAGACTAGAAGGAAAATAGATGTGAGAGTCAATCACAGTGGGAGGAGGGCTTGCTGCCAGTGATCTTTCACTTGCTCATCCACGTATCCATCTGTCCATCCACATATCTATTCATCCATCTATCTATCCATCTATCCATGTATTCATCCATCTGTCCATCCACCCATCTATTCATCCATGTATTCATCTATCCACCCATCTGTCCATCCATCCATGTATCCATCCATCCATCCATTCACTCATCTATCCATCCATCTATCCATCCGTCTATCCACCCATCTATTCATCCACCCACCCATCCATTGATCTGTCCATCTATTCATCTACCCATTTATTCATCCACCTATCTATTCATCCATCCATCTACCCACCCACCCACTCAGCTATCTGCCCACCTGTCCATTTATCCATCCACTTATTCATTCATCTACTCATCTCTTCATCCAACTGTCCCTCCACCCACCCATCCACCACCCAACAGCTATCAGTTGTATGGTGCCTGCCAGATACCATGGTCTCATTATAAACCCTGGCTGTTTCTTAGGGCTATCCCCCTTACCATCATGGAGGGTAGAGATGACCGAGCAATATAGACATTGAATACATATATCAGCACAGTAAATCTCTGATTTGCATTGCTGGCAGAGACATGTGAGAAGGTACAGGGGCTGTGTGAGTATGATGTCAGAGAACATGAGCTTAAATAAGCCTGTCGGTATTCTCAGCTCCCTTAAGGGCATGATGGGGGACCACAACCGACTCAGGAGGGGAGTGATCACTAAGAGAAACAGGCTTCTAGGGAGACAGACTTCAGGGAGCAGCTCGTTTAATCGGAGGAAACAAAGGCTTTTTAAACCTTTAGGGGAATAGCCAGGAGTCTTTGGGGAGAGCTACATCATTGGCTGGGGCTGGGGTGCTCAGGATGCTTCATTTGCATGAAAAGGAATTTCAGGTGCTTGCAGAGAGGAAATTTAACCTGTAACCAGGTGACTGGTGACTACCTCAAGGGTGGTGGTGGTGGGGCATCGCAAGACAGGACATGCAGGCCCAGAGCAAGGAGGAAACACTCCTACGCCTGCTGGTCTCACAATAAGATTTTCAGGGTTGGGATATGTTTCCACCTCACTCTAGCTCCACACCGGCTTCCCCAGCCCTCAGCTTTCTGGCCCCACAAGAGCCCTCAAATAGAATTCTACCCCCACCCCACCCCACCCCATCCCATCCAGTCTAATGTATATAATTGCTTTTCCTCCTCCAGGTTCTGGCCTCTGACCTCCTTGGCTGCCCACATCCTGGCTGCCCATCTCTGAGGTGCAAGCTACTGTCTTAGCAAAGCTAAGTGTAAGCACCACACTTTAGATATGCCTGTGTCGCAAAGTGGTCGTATGGTCCTGATTCTACAGACATACCCTGTCCCGTGCTGCTCCAGTAGCTCGCCCCACCCCTGCTTCCTCCCATACATAGCCTTGCCCTCCCAGAAGGCAGGCCCACTTGATGTTAGATTCCACCAACTCCATCTTGTTGACATGTCTTTATCTGTATGTGGTATGACATCATCAGCACCAAGCACCCAGGATGGACAAACTGTCCTCACACATTTATTATCCCCCTCCAAAGATACGTGACATAGTGGTAGCTGTGCCCTATTTCATGTAGCATTTTGTGTCACTCCCTTGCTATGCACACTTCCAAATGGGACAAAGTCATTCAAAGGGCCTATTAAGACCTGAATACCAGCCCTTCCAAAGGTCTGTGTTGGTCTAGAGCTAGCTTGGGAATCAGCCTTCTAGCAAATTCCCTGAAGAGGAGGATGCTACATCACCCACTTGGATTTGATTGGCGGGGAGGTGGAAACCAACCTTGAGCCTTACAATGTTTTGGCCTCAATGTTAGGTTGATGGCAGTGCAGGCAAGTAGCTTCATTGGTGCATGCACGTGAAGACTAAAGGCCAACCTTGGGTGTTGTTCCTCAAGTACAAATAGCAGTCACCATTTAATCCCCCAATAATAAATATTATTTAATAACAACAATAATATAAATAATAATAATAATAATAGTAGTAATAATAATAGTAATAATTACAGGGACCCTCTCTCACAGGCTTAGAACTTGCCAAGATATCTAGGCTGGCTGGTCAGTGATCCTCAAAGATCTTCCTGTCTCCACATTCCCAGTGCTGGGGTTGCAAGTCTGTGCCACCATGCCTAGGTTTATTTTTAACTCTTCCTCCCTCCCTCCCTCCCTCCCCTGCCCCGTGTGGTGTGTGTGTGTGTGTGTGTGTGTGTGTGTGTGTGTGTGTGTGCTGTCTACACTTCTGTGTGCACACGAGTGTGTATATGTGCCACAACATGTGTGAACGTCCCAGGACACGTCGCAGGAGTGGGCTCTCTTTTTGTCAAGTGGGTTGCAGAGAGCAAACGTATGCCACCTCATTTGGCAGCAAGCACCTCAAACCCATCTTGCTGGCCGAGTGCCTGGTTTTCACATGGCTCTGGGGGATTAAACTTGGCTCCTCCTGTTTGTAAGGCAAGCTCTGAACCAACAGAGCCATCTTGTTATCCACTTATCTTCTCTTTTAACAAATGAAATGACTCCTGCTCGGAGAAGTTGTGTGGTTCCTCTGAAGTCATGTGGCTTGGGCAGAGCCTACTCTTGAACTCTGACCTCTGCTTTCCCTTTGGGGATGGAATCAGTCTCAGGAGGAGCAGGCTAACAGGAATGACAGGGAAGAGATCTGCCTATATGTGATGCTAATTGGAGAGGAAGACACTCCACACCAGGAGGTCCCAGGGACCCATATGACAGCAGTCAGGACGGTGCCTCAGCCACAACCTCCTACACTGGCTTTCTAGGGTTATCATGACCATGAGATGCCTAGACATCAGATGGGGCAGCTTCCCGTGGTGGAGACACTCAACTCCCCTGCATGAAGAGGTAGACATCCTCTCTCCCCACTTCCTCCAGCAGCCAGAAGGCCAGCTGTTCCCAGTTCACAGAAGCCACTGCCCACCTGTGTGGTCATTGTTCTCAGATGTGCATGCTTGATGCGTGCTTGATGCATTTTGATAGACAAGACTCAATTGTGAGGCAAGAGCACCCCACCCTCAAGTCTAGTCACAGTTTCTGGCAATGAGTAGACATGGCAGGACCTAGGATTTGTTGGCTTGCTTTTTTTTTTCTCTACTTTATTGGGTTCTTATACCTACCACCCTTCTAACCCTATTCTACCTTAATCCCTTCCAACCACCAACACTAAGTAGGAAGGAAAGAGGCTTAGAGAGGAAAAGGGCGCACAGACCTCTTTGACTGCATCCTGATGCTTAGGGGCATTGGGTTCCTGGGGGCAAGTCTAATCTTCATCCTCAGACTACCTCCAACTTCTTCTTGCCTCTGCTCACAACCACTCAACAAAATACAACAGGAAGCAGCAGGAGCAGGAACCCTGCTCGCACCCTAGGGGCTCTTAAATTTATACCCTCTCCAAAGTTCCCAGAATTCCAAATGTAAATTATCTGCAGCTGGGCAAAAACTACACCCCTCCTAATGCACTAGACAAATCACAGTCACCTGGTGGGAAGCAGCCTCTTATCCCACACCTGGGATTAAAACAAAAACACATTCACATAACATAACTGGGTTTTTAAAAAGCCCCAAATTCTCACCACAGGGGTTGGCCAGGTGGGGTTTGGCTCTAATCTTCCTTACCGTTCTTCCTCTGGTGCACTATCCTGGACAATGGGGAACTGTTGGTCACAGGGAGGGAACTGGGAATCAGTAGACCTCAATCTCTCTGCCATTTTGATTTGTTTTGTTTTGGTTTGGTTTGGTTTGGTTTTTCGAGGCAGGGTTTCTCTGTGCAGCCCTGGCTGTCCTGGAACTCACTCTGTAGACCAGGCTGGCCTTGAACTCAGAAATCTACCTGCCTCTGCCTCCCAAGTGCTGGGATTAAAGGCATACGCCACCACCACCTGGCTCTCTGCCAGTTCTTTTCTCCTTGTTCCGGATGCCAGGAGCCATCATTGCTGGTTTATAGGCATTCCCCCATGGGCCTCTTGTTCTCTTCCCCACTCCGTTTTCTCCAGGCCCTTCCTCTGCAGGTTGGAGATGAAGTGTGTTGATGGCAGGTCCTGGAGAAGGGTGAGACCTTCTCTCCTTCCCTGGGGACTTGTGAGTCCCACCTACAATGCATCAAGGCTGGTGGGGTAAGAGGAAGAAAGAAGCCTTGAGCCCAGAGCTCCACGGGGCTTCAATACCCAGGAGGGGAGATACTCAATTGTCACTCAGGGATAGTTAAAATACAGACCCACTGTGCTGGGGCCTCAATCCTGCACTTCCAACACACATGCATGGTTGCTATATAACCAGGAGGAGATACATCCAGACCAGTGATTATCAAACATGGCTAAATGTGGGAATCATGGTATTGGGTCCCTCAGAGAGCCTGGATGTCTGTTCCTACCTCAGATGTCACGTGATTCTGTTGCTAGGAATGGAATCTAGTCAGAGGGGGAGAGAACACAAGGGCCTCAGTGTATTCATCTGGAGAACAGTAACAAAAACAGTGCCTGCCAATCATTCCTGCAAGGCAACCAGGAAAACTCATCATAGGTGCTCACCCATTCCTTCCAAAATCCACCAAGAAGTGACGAGGCAAGAAGGATCCTTGTCACCCACATTTGCCCTAGGTCACTTGTGTATTAGCTACTCATCTTTCTATACCCCAAATACCTGAAGGAAACCAGAGAGTAGCAGAAAGCAGGATGTGGAGCTGGGCTATCAAACACTGAGGCCAGTCCCACGGACCCACTCACTCCAGTGAGGTTCACCTCTTCAAGATCCCATGATGTTCTAAAATAGTGCTACCAGTGGGGGACCAAGTGTACAAACATGGAGGGCATATCACATTTAGAGCACATTTGCCAACTACTTGATGTTGGGTAACTTGACACATCACATCTGGTCACATCTGCTGAGAATAAGTGTGTGTGGATTCCTTAGCCATAAATATAAGCATCTATATCACACACACTCACACACACACACTCAGAAACTCACAACACACTCATACACATTCACACACTCACACACTTATACATGCTCTTATACACATGCTCACACACACTCACACACACTCATACACACAGGCTCTCACACACACACTCATACATTCATTCACACTCACACACACAAACACACACACACTCACACACACAATACAGAAACCATCAAGGAAGAGGAAGCAGAAAGACTGAAAAAACCAGAGGCTTGGAGGACTAACACTAAACAGTGTACAGGCTCAAGCCAGTGGACACGCCTGCAGGGAAGGAATGGAGGGATGGGGCTCATGAGCTGAGGAGCTATTGACAGATAATGGCTTCTCCGGGAGAGAAAGTCAATATTCTTTAGGATGTGGTCCCTAGTAGATCAACCATACCCCAGTGGATAGACCCTCACCCGTGAATATATGGGCAGCGCAAACTGAACTCAGTTAAACACTAGAACAAAGAGAGAGAAGATGGGAGGGGACAGATCTGGAAGTAGGTAAGGAGTCGGGGTAAATCTGATCAAACGACAATTGTACACATACATGAAATTCTCAAAGAATTAATAAAAACGTGATATAAATCTCAGACTACCTGACAATCAGGTGAATAGGGGCCATGGTGGCTTTTGCTCACTGATATATCGGGTCAAAGATCAGGAACACAGAGAAGAAATGAGTCTGGGTGGGAGGAACTCAGCAAGGGCAGGTGGCTAACTCCAGGGAGGAGTGTACCCCATTGGGTGATTTTGTCCTGACAGATTGGGTGTTGGAAGGGACCCGTGTGTGTGTGTGTGTGTGTGTGTGTGTGTGTGTGTGAGAGA
>JADRCD010155765.1:9092-47757 GCA_019843815.1 Montemys delectorum | reverse complement strand
AAAAAAAAAAAAAAGTTAATGTCCCTAGACAGCTAGGGCTGGGGTGATAGGAATGGCGGTACTTCTCCCTGGGTTCCTGATCTGAGTTCTGGGAGCTGCAGGAAGGCCGAGGAGGATTACTGAGGCTTTAGGGATATGGCTGGGATACTGGTGGCCCCAGGGTGGGTTGCAGTTCAGCCTCTTCCTATCTCACCTCAGCCCCAGGGTCTCCTGCATTAATCTTGGATCTGTATCTATGGCCCAGACCCTTTGCATCTTCTCACACCCCAAATTGAGTTTCACTGCCTTTGGCAGTTCTTTCATCCATACTATGATTGGTAAGAAATTTTGTTCAGGTATTATCTGAGGTCAAATTTCCATTTCTTGTTTTTGTGTTTATTCAATTGTTTGGAGTAGGAAAAAGACAGAGACTCCTTCTGAAAACAATATTTTGCTCTCTTGATATCCTTTAGTCAGTGTGCCCCAGCTATTGAGAGATCCCTGCAGACGAGACTTACAATCTGACTTCTTGGCTCTCTCCATCCTTTTCCTTTCATGGGCTGCTGATTATTCCTCCTGCTGTGCTTTTACTGAGAATTGAATCTCACAGTCCAGACTCTGTCCCCAATGGGTTGATGATGAAAACACCAGGGCATTGCTGTACTGGGAGGAGTTTTGTTTGTTTGGAGGGCACCTTGTTAGTGCATTTATTTAAAGTATTATAGGATCAGTATTTCCATCTCAGTTCATTTCTGTGGGCTATATTGTTCTTCTTTGTGCATTTATGAGGTTATATATTTTATGAATTATTAAAACATGCTGGAATGCATCTTCAAAAGAGTGAATTTCCCTTGTCTGTCACTATTTGATTTTATTATTGAATCACTTTTAGGGTTAGCAGCTTATTGTTGATTTTTAAGTTCTAAGGATCAAAATGCAATTAAAACAATGTACATAATTCTATCAGCTGCTTTTAGTTCTCTATAGCCAGTGAATGGAGTAGTTACACAGAAAGAGAAAAACAAAGATGGCTGGATGAATGAAAATGAGTAATCGCCTGTGCTGCCGTTCCAGCCCTTATAATTGTTTGAAATTTACAAACACAACAATAGAACACATTTTTTGTAATGAAATATTTATTTGTATCCATCACCATTGCAAGCTGCTCTCATTCATCATGTTTACAAACAGCAGCAGCAATGTTCCTTTGTGCAAGCCCAAAATAATTTCCAGCTGTTGAAGTTAATTCTGCTTTTTAAGTCTTATTAAAATTCTATCATCCAGCAGCAAATCCTCTAGCTCTTTCTACTCTTCCATTGATTATTTTTTAAAATTTACTTATATTCATGGAAAATTGCTTTCTGAGTTGCTTGGTGCTTGAGATAGGAATAGAATGAGAACAAAAAATATTCTTGTATTTTCATCTCTGAGAGCATCATTTACCAGCTCTTGACTGAAATTTTAATCTCATATTCTTTTTATTCCACAACTTAAAGAGTATGAAACAAAGCCTCAAAAAAAGCAGCCAGTTGTAGTTGCTCCCAACTTTAATCCTAGCAGTCAGGAAAGTGAGGGAAGTTGATCACCACACATTTAAGGCAAACTTGGTCTACATAGTTTCATGCCATCCTGGATTACACAGGGAAACCTTGTGTAAAATAAAACAAAACAAAACAAAATGAAACGAAACAAAAACAATATATAAGCTCATGGCTCTAAAACAGAGACAGTCTAGCTGTGTTGTTTATATACCTTTTTAAAGGTCACTGGAAGATGAGGCACCTGTTTTATACAGGTTTATGTCAAGAAGCCCAGGTACTCAAACACTTGTTTGTCCTCTTGGGATTATAGTGGCTCAGATCTACAGTGAACGTTTGAAAGATGCTTATCATTTAGTTTTGTCAATTCTGATAGTAGAGTTGATTATATGAAAAAAAGAAACCCAACAAATGGATGTATATTCTGTGCATTATTTTAATTGTCTAAAGTAAAGAAGTATACATAGCATTGTTGCCCTAGGATTATCAGGATTAATGTGACAAGTTTTTCCTTGTTTTGGATGATGTTGCTCAATTTTGCTGCCTCTGACTCCTTGGTTTCAGCTTGGGATTGTTCCCCCACCCCCCTTTCCTCCGACCTTTCTCACCTAGTTAATTGACATTTAAAAGTAATAGTGAAGCCCTAGTGTTATAGTTTCTACTGAGCTAAGTCCTTCTGGATGTACACATTGAGCTTGATTGCTTTTATTTATTCATTCATTTTGTATATCTATTTTATTCTGTATTTTCAAGACATTCAATATGCTGCTATGACATAGTGTTGTATAGTAAGAAGTGTGTTGTAGTGTACTAAACTAGCATATTCATCCATCCAAGGCTTCATATGTGTGATAAAAGTGTGTAAAATCTCCCAACTTTGCATGGTTCTCAAGTAACCTGCCACTTGACTGTATCTCCTATTGATGCTGCATTGTTTCCACACAGCTCTATGTTGACCTATCTCAGGAACCATCTTGCTTGTGGAGTTTGTCTCTTCTCTTATTGGTAATACTTGCTTAAAATAAGGTGAGTCACACACATAAATTTAAATCTCATAGATTTAGTAGAAAAAGGAAACAGGAAAACATAATTTTAAGTCTGAATACGAATTATTTGAGTAATCCTTATTTCAAAATATTCCCAATTAGTGGTGTAGTGTAGAGTACTTTTTATTGCCCCTGAGTCTAGGGTATAGTTCACACTTCATAATGACACAACTTCATCTCAGATACTCAGCATGACATTTGCTTGTGTCCACTGTGTTACACAGCTTAGTTGGAGAGGCTGGATACCTGAAGGCTTCAGCTATGCTTATTTTTTTGTGGGTACTTATTCTTCAGCATATCTGGTTGACTTTTGGTGTATATCTAAACACATGCATGAATGAGTAAATGCCTGTAGTGTGCAAGGAGAGTTATTAAGATGACTGATGTAAGCCATGAATAACATTAGTACCTATTAAAAGGAGAACTGAGGTACATTAGCTATAGAATGGACTCTTAGGCCACAAAATTCTGCATATTACAATCAACTTGGGGCAATGAGGACAGGCTTTGAAGAGGTAAATTCCCAAAGGTTTGTTGTTAGAGACTGCCAATAAAGGAAATGAAAAGGACTCTGTCTCTATCCAGGGTCCATTTTCCAGTTGAGACTTCAATCTAGAGCTTTTGACAATCAGCCTCTTCATATGCACGGTTACATGGATGGGCATCTTACATAGTAACCATGATCTTATGGATAAGCATGTGCTGTGCATTCCCCTTTGATACAAATAGAAGCTGCGAGTCTCATTCAGTTTTTTACTATTTAATAAAATTTCACTTAGTGTAGATAGTGTAGTCATTATGGGCAATGATCTGGTATGATGTAGTAAAATATGTAATGTGCATATTCTAGGACCTAGTGACTATCCATTTAGGTATTTTACATCTGGACAGAGGGTATGTCACATGTATATAATCAGGCATGTAGATGCTAATTGTAGGATTATTAAAATATAATTCTTTTGGTGAATTCATTAAATCTGTATGGCTCAGATAAACCTAGTAAACTGGATTTATATTTTAAATAGAAATCGCTTATATTTTAATATTCAATAATACAAGAAAAATTTGAATACTGTGTTTAAAAATTTAGATACTGTGACACAGTATTACATATTGTTCATGGTAACTAGCACACTACATAAAACAAAACAAAACACTAACTACAAGCTGGGAGAATGAAACTTAAGTCCAGAATAGTGTATACTGCTGATGAGAACAGGGTTGTGTTGGAGTGGGATGGCACTCCAGGGAATAGAAGTTTCATAGTTTCATGGTCATTCCATGGGTTAAATGGTGACACTTGTCAAAGTTAGGTGTAGGGTAGAAGGGCATTGTTTTCTTCATTCATCGCTGTATTTGATCTATGAGATACATTTTCTACATTTAGAACATTTTGTTAGAGCATTTCTTTAGGTATATGCTTTATAATTTTGAAAGTGAACATTTATGTTTAAGCCCCAAGGTATATTTTTCCTTTTGGTTTCCCCTTATTTGCTAGAAATGGAGGCATAGATGGAGACACATATCTTTTGAGGTATGCCAAAAGGGCATTTAAAATCAAATATCTTTTGTTCTGTATTTCAGGGTAGAACTTTAGTACTGATTCCAATGTGAAAAATGCTTCTTAAACTCATCGTCCCGTGGGACTTTTGTATCTTCATGAGTTAAGATTAGAAATTGTTAATTTAAAAAAAAAATCTGGCCTGGTCTGGATTTTGAAAGATACTTAGGCCATGCTATGTTCAGTTCAGTTCAAGCACTTATGGGGTACCAACTGCCCTGTGCAGCGTATTGCATCAGGCTAGAGAGAATTTAGGAGAGGGAGTTACAATGAGGGAAGGAAAGAGACCAGTTTGAATTTCTCAGGACATTACAACAGTTGAAAGATGATTAGTTGAATGGATACATATTCACTATTGGGATGGGAAGATATAATACAATAAAACATTACATATGTTTTATGCTTTATTTTAGTTCCAAGCCAGTCTTAGTTTCGTAAACTGTAGCAGTGGACCTGAGCCTATGAAGATTTCTCCGTTGCTCTTTTAGGCTAAGCCACCCCTCTCGTGGTGTTTCTCCATTGTAACAGTGTGATATTCAGCTGTGTCTACGAAGGGATAAAGAGGGGCATTACTCCAAGAGGGGACATTTCCTTGCATCCTTGTGTCCTTGTTTTATCAGGTGTCTTTAGTACATTATTTTGTGAAGTGTGGTTTTCCTAGCACCATTGCAGGCTCATTGCAGTGAGTTCTAACTTCTGCATAGTGAGTGTTTCTAGTTACTCTTTCCATTGAGTCCTTCCAGCAATCTGCAGAGGCAGTGGCTGCTCTTTTCCTAGATCTGCTCCCATCTTCTAGTCTCCTTTACAAACTACTTCACTAGTTCAAAGCACTGCTCTAATAGATTATACACTAGTGGATGCAGAAACACACTTTACTTCAGTATGTCAATGCCAATAAAAGTGACTTCAATATTTGATGTCTTCAAGCTTTACCCCTTCCCTTCTAAGAGAACACTGAAGTAGCTCTGTTGGGCTTAAGGGATATATACATATATAATAGCCTCTTGCTTCTGTCGAGTATTTTGTTGCATTGGAAACAGACAAGCCTTATAGTTAGCAGTAAAATTACCCTTTCTGATTCTTACACTTTAAGCTGGAGTTGCCTCATCCCTTATCCCTCACTTTGCTTTACTGAACCATCTTAAATACTTATTGGTATAACAGAGTGTAGTCTTTCTAAACAACTGGAGCTAGAATTTCCTTATTATTCTGGTCTAGACTTCGAATATTATGTCAAAGGGAATAGTACATGTTGACATCCTTGTCTTGTTTCTGATACTATAGGAAAACTTCAGTGGCTTACGTGTTGAGTTTAAGCAATGCCAGCTGTGGGCGTTTCATGTGTTACTGTTATTGTTTTGGGCTATATTTCCTTCTGTCTTTTATTTTAGAGCTTTTTACATAGGGTTTTCTTGTTTTTAAATGCTTTTTCTCCATCTCGAAAGGATTGCATAGTTTTGCCCTTTGTCTTTTTACTCTGTGGTCTATACTTACTAATTGGCATACCTGAACTACCCTGTTACCTCAGGGACAAGTCTCACTCAGTGATGGTAAATGATCCATTTATGCGCAGTTGAATGTGACACTTAAATTTGTGCTGAAGATTTTTAAATTTATCTTCATTGGGCTATTGTTTACTGTAATTTTCTTAGAATGTCTGAAGGTCCTTATTGAATAAATAAGCACATGTCTTTAAATTAAGGCTAATGATAACTTCTTTGTACTCTAAACCTCTTTTTACAATGGTATTAATGCTTTCATTTATTTACTTCTCAGCTCAAGTATTATCTTCTCTACTAAATGATGATCTAAAGCCAGTTATTTTTAAATATTTGTGGAAGTTTCCTTGTGATTTATTTATTTATTTTAATTAGGTATTTTCTTTATTTACATGTACATTTTCCTTTTCCCATCTTCCCCTCCAAAACAAACAAACAAACAAACAAAAGCAAGAACAAACCCCTTTTGCCTCCCCCTTCCCAATGCCTGCCACCCCACCCTCTCCCACTTATTGGCCCTGGCATCCCCCTACACTGGGGCACAAAACCTTCACAAGGCCGAGGTCCTTTACTCCTATAGATGATCGAATTTGCAATCCTCTACTATACACATGCTGCCAGTACATTCAATCCCACCCTGTATAGTCCTTGATTGGTGGTTGGGTCCCTGGGAGCTCTGAGGGTACTAGTTAGTAATTGTTGTTCGTCCTAAGGGGCTGCAAACCCTTCAGCTCCATAGAACCTTTCTCTAACTCCTTCATTGGGGACCGTGTACTCAGTTCAATGAATGGCTGTGAGCCTCTACATCTGTATTAGTCAGGTATTGTCAGAGCCTCTTAGGAGATAGCTATATGCTTGTCCTTCCTTCCGTCTCTGCTCCATAGTTAATCTCTGCCACTCCTTCTGTGCATGTTTGATTCCCCTTTTTAAGAAGGAATTAAAGCTAGGATTTCTTCTTGATTTGTTAAAGTTTAAGATTAAGGTTAATCTCTGGATATGGCTCAGTAGGTAAGAGATCTTGTTGTAGAACATATGATGACCTGAGTTCAAATCCCTAGCATCTCTTGAAAAAAAAAACCAGAAAAACAAAAAAACAAAACAAACAAACAAACAAACAAACTGGTTATGGTGACAATTCCTCCTTTCAGGGTGACTCCCTGGAGCTCATGGACCAGCCAGCTCTGCAGAAAGCAAACAGTGAGCTTCAAGTTCAGTAAGAGTCCTACCTTAAGGGAATAAGTAGGGCAGAGAACCATGGGATACCTGACATCCTTCCCTGGCCTATGCACAGTCACACACACTTGCAGATAGCATGTGTAACACACACACACACACACACACACACACACATACACACACACACACACACACACACACACACACTCAGGAGAGAGAGAGAGGGGGTGGAAGGAGGGAGAGAGGGGGGAAGGGAGGGATGGTTGGGGTTGTCGGGTTGTCTCTAAGACTTCTATGAAATAGCCCATGTACCAAGAGCCATTATGTACTCTACAAATGAAGAAGAATGGTACTAGAGGCAATCTTGCCTTTTTAAGCCCTTTTGCTGTCTCCCTGAGTTTAAGGCTGTTAATGCCGGCCTACAGAAGACCCAGCTGAATGTTTGTGCCATTATGTGTAGTTTGGAACTTGTACCCAGTTACTCCTGCTTTTCTAGATGAACTACTTTTATTTTTACTCATAGTCTTCATGTACTCTCTACCCCCTCCACAATCCCCCCCCCATTTTTTGCTTTTTAAGCAGAAAGAATTAGCTCATGGCTATGTTCATTAAGAAAAAGGAGATAGTCAAGTTATATGTGAAACTCTTGAGTTAGTTGCAAGTATAAATATTAATCAATTTCCAGTTTTTGATTATTTGTCATTAAGCTGTTTGTTGAAGTTAACCTGATACGACCTTTTAGATGCAATGATTGTTCTCTGACTAAGAGAAGAGAGCTATATTCTGGGAACTTTCACTCCATAAACTCTTTTAAATCATGCATACCTTAATAGCTTTAAATTTATGAGAGAGAGAGAGAGAGAGAGAGAGAGAGAGAGAGAGAGAGAGAGAGAGACTCTTGCTTTCCACTCCAGATCTAAGGCTTGAGCTCAGGTCTTCAGGCTTGCATGGTAAGCACCTTTACTGGCTAAGCCATCTTACTGACCTTAAACTATTTTTATATGACTATCAAAAAGTATCAGGAAAGGAATAAGTATAAGCTAGATAGGTAATGTTTTCTTTTACCTATATAAAATAAAATAAATACAAGTATCACCTGTTTGTATAATAGTAGTTTTACTTTTGATGTATGCTACAGTATGTCTGTCATTTGAAAGATGCCTTGTGTCTTTGGGACTCCTTGCCACTGGAACCTCCTTGTTGCCTTCCAGAAAGGATGAGAGTGATTTGGTAGGAAAGGAAGGGGTAAATAGACTTAGAGATCTACCCACTCCACAGTCTCCTGTATTTATTTTATATTCATTGTACAACATATTTTCACCAGCAAAGTGATTTTCTAATCTGAAAACTTTACTTAAATGCTGTTACATTTTTGCCAAGTGAATCAGCTCCCATCCTTGACTCTTCTGTACCTGCTCCTCCTGCTAGTTATACACGTTTTTTTCTAGTTTGTTCATAGATATCTGACTCTTGTCTTCAAATTGTCACTGCCTCTTATGGATGATTGTACAATATGCAGTGAACTGGTCAAGAGAAACTACCCTTTCACAGGCTCACTGTTCATGATGGAATGATTGGGATGGCTGATCTTTATCAACTTCGGAAATGAAAGATGGGAACCACTCAGTGTCTCCCAGAGGGCAGTCAGAAGGGCTTGACTTCTTGACTTCAGCTGTTTCTAGTGTTAGTAATTAGTTACTAAGCCTTATAGGAGGTAGATATGCAGTAGATGTTAAGTCAGTTTAGCTAGTATATAATTACCCTGACTTTAGGTAATATAGCTTCTTAGTGATAGTCTTGCATTTAAATTGGAAAGTTTTCACAATAGTGTGAGCAGTATTCCTTATAGCTATGTGCTATAAGGGACTTGAGACATGGTCAGCCTGCTAAGGAGTGGATGTGCTCCTCTAAGAGCCCTGCTTCTCAACTTGGAATGACTATGAGTGGGCTTTTGGCCTTAATAGGTATACTCCGCTACCATAGCCACAGCAGCAAGGTGCTGTTGGTCTGTAATTTGTAGAGGCTAGGAATACTAAATATTCTTCAGTGCTCCAGAGAAGCACTCAGCAAAGATCACAAATGTGACTCATGCCAAGCCTTATAATGCCAACTGTGATCTCTCCCTTGCTTGACTTAGTCACTGTATATTGAATTCATATTTGCTATTGTCTCCCTAAAGAGTGGCTGGTTACTAGTGACAATGTAAGGATTGAAAGCTCCTGAGATCTTACTTGATTATAACAATACATATTTAGTTAAACAAATACATATGCCCTTTATACATGCAAGATAATTTTATTTATCTGTGTTACTTAGCATTTTTTATATAAAATGAGATTTGCTCATTTTTAAGAAAAATTTCTCTGTGCTAGTTGAGACATAACAGCCTGTCGGTTGGTGTTCCTTGAAATTTCTTAGTAATTAGATAGTTGGTGACACCCAGAATTAAAGAGGTATTTTATTATAGACTTTATAAACAGGATTGTGGACGACTAGATGTCATACTTCATCTCTGCAGTTTATTATGAGGGAATGAAGAGAGAAAAGATAATAGAATTTACACAGCAATATTTACTAAAAGGTAATAAAAATCTCCATTACCTAGCATGAAGCAGGTCATTAGGGCTGGTGCAGAACTATGCATGTTGATGCTCAGTATAAATACCACTTGATTTTCATTTGAAATAGGATAATTTTGTGTTAGGGACTTGACTAAAATTTAATGAGTATCCCACTTACTAGATGAAGAATATTACAAATAGTGTGAGCTTTCTTAATAATTGCACATAAATATACTATAAGTAAAACCTTCTATCTAAACCCCTGAAAAACATCTCTAAACAGCAGTTAATTTTTTGTACATTTCAGCACTCCTCTAAGAAAAGTAAATTGTTATTTCTGTAGGAGAGAATGTATTTCCATGCATTTCTGAGTAAAAGCTTTTTTTTCTACATGAAATAAAGCCTTGGAAGAGAAAGCACACTAATCTATCTCTCCTTACCAAGTCCAGGAGCTAAATGGCTAAGCTGTCTCCAGGGCTTTCCTGGTGATTTACACACCAGCCAGAGGCGTGACTCCTCTTCTTTAAGACCTTGTTTCCATATAGATTTGAAGGCTCTGCCTCTAACTTACAAATTAATGTTTTTCCTAGTTGGGCTTTCTTATTTTAAGTGGCATAGAACCCAACTCAAATTTTCCTCAACCAGGAAGAAAATTTACTCATTTACAGAACTCAGACTGGTGCCTGGATTTAGCAATGGCAGTGGGAACTTAGTGTGTTCACACTTGTCTCCTTGCTTTCTTTTCATGGTCTTGCTTGGGTCAGGATGGCAGACTCCATAATTCCACACCGCCAGTCTCAAGGTGCATGGCACCAAAAGAGGAAACCTGCAAAGTCTCTTTAACTTTGGCTGGAAAACCCCCTAGTTTCTGCCTGATTAAGTATTTCATCCCTTTCCCCCAAATAAGGATTATTCTCAATTATTTTTTTATCTCTTTTCCTTTCCTCTCTTCCATGCATGTGCATGAACCCGCAACCCCTTGTGTATTGGGAATTGATCCCAGGATTTCACTTATCCTAAGCAAGTGCTCTACTATTGATCTATAACATTAACTTTCTGGGTTTTTTGTTCATTTTGATGAGTTTGAAATTAAAATTTGATGTAGTTCATATTCCTTATAAAGAAAAGTTTCACATCACAACATTTAAATTTAAACTATATATATATATACATTTATATATTATATATATTACATATATATGTAAATATCAATATACCAATAATTGGTTTATATTGGTATATGTACACTCATGTATACACACACATACATGCTCAGTATTAAACAGCTAGTGAGAGGAATAGAGAGGTAGTTTTATGATTGAAATAATATATATGGCTAGAAGGCCTTGCTCAAACATGAAATTCATTAACCTTTTGGGAAGGTTACACCACAGTTCATCATGCTTGCATAATAATAAAATAGTGAAATCTAGTAAGGATAGCTTTCCAGTGTCCTATTCAGCCATGTGTAAGTGCATGCAGCAATGAAGGCTATCAGGTCTGGGATGCTAGCTATTGCCCTTTGAAAGATATGTGTTTCCTTAAGGAATTAGGTCTAGAGTGTACTTCTCAGTGTAGATACATTTTTATCAATGCTTATTACTGTTTGATTAAGTCATAATCTCGATATAAAAACCTGCATCTGATGCTTAGTTTTCCAAGATTGGCATATTGTTATATACTTTCTGAGTTACTATTTACTAGAAGACATAAACAAGAAGTGCACTTTTTAAAATAATTTATCATATAAAACAACATATTAGGAAGCAAGAGAGATGGTGTAGCTGTTAAAAACATTGGCTACTCTTGCAGAGGACCTCGATTCAATTCTTAGCACCCACACAGTACAGAATACCCAGGATACAATCCACAGAATTCAAGGTTAATAAGCAAAGGGGCCCAAGTGAGGATGTGTCAGTTCCCATTGAGAGGGAGTAGAAAGCAGAGGGCAGAGGGAGAGAACTGGGTAGGAGACAGAGTAGGGGGGAATGGGGAAAAGGGGAACATGATCAGGTATTGGGGGACCAGGAGTGAATCCCTCAGGGCCAGCAGAGTGAATGAAATTATACAACCTTGGGACGTAGGGGTACCCTCTAGAATGCACCAGAAAACTGGGAGGTGAGAGATTCTCAGGACTCAACGGGAGGGACCCTAGGTAAAATGTCCAACAGTGGGGCGAGGGAACTTGTAGAATCTACCTCCAGTAGAAAGACAGAGCATCAAGTGGAGGGATGAGGTTGCCATCCCATAGTCAAAAATTCTGACCTAGAATTGTTCCTGTGTAAAGAACTGCAGGACAAAAATGGAGAAGACACTGAGGGAAAGGAAGTCCAGTGACTGACCCATATGTGACCCATCTCAAAGGGTGGCTCCAAGGCCTGACTCTATTACTGAAGATATTATGTATTTATAGACAGGAGCCTAGCATGGCTGTCATCGGAGAGGCCCAATAAGCATTTGATTGAGACAGAAGCAGATACTTACACTTAACCAACAGTCTGAAGTCAGGGACCCCTGTGGTTGCATTAGGGAAAGGTTGGAAGAAGGTGGGAGGAGGGCAGCCCTATAGGAAAACCAGCAGTCTCAACAAACCTGGACCGCAAGATCTCTTAGACACTGAGCCACCAACCAGGCAGCATACACCAGCTGGTCTGGGACCCCTGACACATACACAACAGAATACTGCCTGGTCTGACCCCAATGATAGAAGATGCACCTAAACCTTGAGAGAGTTGAGGCCCCACAGAATGGAGAGGCCTGGTGGTATGTGCGGGTGTGGGGCATGGGGTAGGTGGTCTTTTAGAAACAGAAATGAGATGAGGAACTGTAGAAGGGCAAAACAAACAGGAAGGGGATAGTGACTAGACTGTAAAAAAAGATTAAAGTAAAAAAAAATTACTAAAGCAAAATGTAGTGAGAAGTTTCTGTAATCCTATAGTGAAGGAGGCTGATTCTGGAAGATGACATATTCAAACACATAGCATACTACTGTATATAAAAATAACTTTCTTGGTGGTAGGATATGAGGACTATGATCTAGTTACCAGTATTTACATGATAGTCATGTATGCCTGCTACAGTTTTTTTCTATTTGTACATGCATGCAACAGCAATTATCCTTATGTTTACTATCTTGTCAATCTAGACAAGTATTTATGTTGTCTATATAGGATTTCTACATCAAAGGGAAAGCACATTTTATTTTATTTTTTATTACATATTTTCTTTATTTACATTTCAAATGATATCTACTCTCCTGGTTACCCCTCTGAAAAAATATCAAAAACAAAAACAAAAAACTAACTCTATTTCCTCCCCTCTTTGCCTGCTCACCAACCCACCCTCTTCCACTTCCTGGCCCTGGCATTCCCCTACACTGGGGCATAAACCAAGGGCCTCTCCTCCCATTGATGACGAGCTAGGCCATCCTCTGCTACGTATGCTGCTGGAGCCATGAGTCCTACCATGTGTGCTCTTTGGCTGATGGTTTAGTCCCTGGGAGTCCCTTTAGCTCCTTGGGTCCTTTCTCTAGCTCCTTCATTGGGGACCCTATTCTCAGTTCAATGGATGGTTGTGAGTCTCTGCCTCTGTATTAGTCAGGAACTGTCAAAGCCTCTCAGGAGACAGCTATATCAGGCTCCTGTCAGCCAGCACTTGATGATATCCACAATAGTGTCTGGGTTTGATGACTGAATATGGAAAAGATTCCCAGGTGGAGCAGTTTCTGGATTGTCCTTCCTTTAGTCTCTGCTCCATAGTTAGTCTCTACAACTCCTTCCATGGGTATTTTGTTCCCGCTTCTAAGAAGGAACGAAGTATCCACACTTTGATCTTCCTTCTTCTTGAGTTTCTTATGGTTTGTGGATTGTATTTTGGGTATTCTGAGCTTCTGGGCTAATATCCACTTATCAGAGAATGCATACCATGTATTTTCTATTGTGACTGGGTTACCTCACTCAGGATGATATTCTCCAGGTCCATCCATTTCCCCAAGAATTTCATAAATTCATTGTTTTTAATAGCTGAGTAGTACTCCATTGTGTAGATATACCACAGTTTCTGTATCTATTCCTCTGTTGAGGGACATCTGGGTTGTTTCCAGTTTCCGGATATTGTAAATAAGGCTGCTATGAACATAGTGGAGCATGTGTCCTTATTACATGTTGGAGCATCTTCTGGGTATATGCCTAGGAGTGGTATAGCTGGGTCCTCTGGTAGTACTATGTCCAATTTCCATAGGAACCACCAGACTGGTTTCCAGAGTGGTTATACCAGCTTGTAATCCCACCAGCAATGAAGGAGTGTTCCTCTTTCTCCACAACCTCACCAGCTTCTACTGTCACCTGAGTTTTTGATCTTCACTATTCTGACTGGTGTGAGGTGGAATCTCAGGGTTGCTTTAATTTGCATTTCCCTGATGACTAAGGATGTTGAACATTTCTTTAGGTGTTTCTCAACCATTTGGTATTCCTCAGTTGACCATTCTTTGTTTAGCTCTGTACCCCATTTTTTAATAGGGTTATCTAATTCTCTGGAGTATAACTTCTTGAGTTCTTTGTATATATTGGATATTAGCCCTCTATCAGATATAGGATTTGTAAAGATCTATTCCCAATCTGTTGATTACTGTTTTGTCCTATTAACAGTGTCCTTTGCCTTACAGAAGCTTTGTAATTTTATGAGATCCCATTTGTCAACTCTTGATCTTAGCGCATGAGCTATTGGTGTTCTGTTCAGGAAATTTCCCCCTGTGCCCATGTGCTCCAGGATCTTTTCCACTTTCTTTTCTATTAGTTTCAGTGAACTTAAGACCAATTTCCCTTATGAATATCAATGCAAAAATACTCATTAAAATTCTTGCAAACTGAATCCAAGAACACATCAAAATGATCATCCTTCATGGTCAACTACATTTCATCCCAGGGATGGAGGGATGGTTCTATATACTGAAATCCATCAATGTAATCCACTACATAAACAAACTCATATGATCATCTCATTGGATGCTGAGAAATGATTTGACAAAATCCAGCATCCCTTCTTGATAAAAGTCTTGGAACGATCAGAAATTCAAGGCCCATGCTTAAACATAGTAAAAGCAATATACAGCAAACCAGTAGCCAACATCAAATTAAATGGAAAGAAACTTGAAGTGATCCCACTAAAATCAGGGATGGGCAAGGCTGCCCACTCTCTCCCTACCTATTCAATATTGTACTTGAAGTCCTAGCCAGAGCAATGAGACAACAGAAGATCAAAGGGATAAGAATTGGAAAGGAAGAAGAAAAATTATCACTATTTGCTGATGATATGATAGTATACTTAAGTGACTCCAACAATTCCACCAGAGAACTTCTAAACCTGATAAACAACTTCACCAAAATAGCTGGATATAAAATTAACTCAAGAAAATCAGTGGCCTTCCTCTACACAAAGGATAAACAGGCTGAGAAAGAAATTAGGGGAACAACACCCTTCACAATAGTCACAGATAAGATAAAATACCTTGGTGTGACTCTAACTAAGCAAGTAAAAGATCTGTTTGACAAGAACTTCAAGTCTCTGAAGAAGGAAATCGAGATGATCTCAGAAGATAGAAAGATCTCCCATGCTCATGGATTGGCAGTATTAATATAGTAAAAATTGCCTTCTTGCTGAAAGCAATCTACAGATTCAATGCAATCCCTATCAAAATTCCAACTCAGTTCTTCACAAAGATAGAAAGAGCAATTTGCAAATTCATCTGGAATAACAAAAGACCCAGGATAGCCAAAACTATTCTCAACAATAAAGGAATCTCTGGTGGAATCACCATCCCTGACCTTAAGCTGTACTACAGAGCAGTTGTGATAAAACCTGCATGGTATTGGTACAGTGAAAGGCAAGTGGATCAATGCAATAGAACTGAAGACCCAGCATGAACCCACACACCTATGGTCACTTGATCTTTGACAATGGAGCAAAAACCATCCAGTGGAAAAAAGACAGCATTTTCAACAAATGGTGCTTGCTCAACTGGCAGTTTGCATGTAGAAGAATGCAAATCGATCCTCTCCTATCTCCTTGTACAAAGCTCAAGTCCAAGTGGATCAAGGACCTCCACATAAAACCAGATACAGGGGAAGCACTTTTTTTTTTTTTTTTTTTTTTTTTGGTCAGAGGAAAGGGTTTATTTCTTCTTCTTCTTCTTCTTCTTCTTTTTTAAATTAGGTATTTTCTTTATTTACATGTAAATTTCTCCTTTCCCAGTTTCCCCTCGTACAGAGTTGTCTGTACAAGTTAGGACATGTTCCTTTGCTCCTCTCTTCCTGCCTTATCTACATTGTCTTTCTGTCTTTTCTGGATTTTTATGTTAATTTGGTGTCATACACCATAGTAATTTTGGTGATTTTCTATTAGAATCAGAGTTGTAGGGGTTAGCTTAAAAACATTGTGCTAGTCAGAATTCATAGATACTGGGACCAAAATCAAACTCCAGTGGTTTTTTTAAATAACTAAAATGTCGAGATTTTTTTCTTCCTCTCCACCTCCTCTTTTTTTCTTTCTGTTTTTGTGTTTTTCATATAAATACTTGGAATTACTTTAATAGTATACTTTGCAGTAAGTGAAATTATTTCTCTTTAGTTTTATTCAACAGAAGATTTTGAAATAGCCAATTTACCTGTAATTGTGAGTGCAATTCTTTTTTGTTAATATTGCTAAATGCTGAGTTAAAAACCAACACTTAAAGATATCTTTAACATACCAGAGTTGCTGAGATAGAAAAGTTGCTCCATTGGTTTTTAGTGTGTTTTAGTTTTCAGATGTTTATCAACCTGAAGCATAGTAAATAACTGTTCAACCATTACCAGACAATCTGCAAAAATTTTGCTGTATAAGCTAACGGACATTTTACCTTAAGAGCTAACTCATGCAGTAATGCTTAGGACAGTTTAAATTATGATGAATGGACATTTTGGGACCAATTTATCGTGATTTATCTGACTCCTCCTTTTGCATGCCCTCCACTTCTGGTTCTGTTACATAGTCGCTCCCTTTATTGGTTATATGTGTTGCACGTTTTTCAAATTGCCTTGAGTGAACCTATGCCATCACTGTTTCTATATTCTTCAGATATTTTCTTTTGAAATTAATGTTATTTATATATTTGTAAAGTTTGAAAATATTTTTGTGAATAAACCTTAAAAGAGTAAAGACCATTTTTATAGTACTTTATGGGAATCAAATTGTTCTGAAAGTGGATTTTTTTCCCTTCAGGATGAATATGTCCGCATTTCTAACTTATGTGTAACAGGACGGTAGTCTGTACTTTTCCTTAGTCATTATTCTGACTCTGTTTCCACTTATAACCTTCATAATATGGATACATTTAGTTACTAAGTGTTTGTCTTTTCATAAACTTCCCTAAATCTATTACATGAAATATATTAGAGATAATAAGTCGTCAAATTTTTTTGATTGAAATAAATAATGGGAATTTTAGCAGAGCTGGGTGTGTTCATTTCCTTTACGTTTCTTCCTTTGATGCTGCCCATTGCAAATGAAGCTTTTTTTAGTCTAGAGGACCTACATCCATTTGCTTTTCACTCCATTTTCTTCCACAGCAACATGTTCTTGGATGCCTACCAAATGAAAATGTACCTGTATTTTGTTTATTTTGTTTTGTGTGTCTGTCTGTGATATCGCTGGTGACAAGACCATGCCTCATAGATGCTAGGTCAGCACTTTATCACAGATCTTCATCCCTGGCTCTTAAAAAGACTTACATGTTGAATTCAGCTGATCTTTGCTATGTAATATAGTATGGAAATTGATATCATTATACTTGTTAATTTTTACCAATTAGACACTATTTCTTTCATTTTATATTGCTTTAGTAAATAAATTTTCACATAAAAGATCTCATATACTTGTTAATTTTGTTTATGGAGAATTACTTTTTATACTTTGAGGGTAATTACTGATCGTTTACCATCTGTTTCTATTAATCAGTCTTTTTATTCTCCCCGATCAGTGATATTTTGCTATTTTATGTGAGTTCCTTTCTCCCTCTTCACTGATGATGATTTTGATATGTAGGAAATGTGCCACAAATTCTATGAACTTCTGTTTATTCCTAGCATAATATGAACCTGGGTTCCGGTAATTACAAATGTTTAGGGTGGTTAATGAAACTAGCCATCTCTCTGAGTTGTTTTTTATAGAAACTCTGCTTTCATTTAATATTGTATAGTAGCATGGGCTGTTCTTTTCTAAAATGTAAGCTTCTCATACTTTTTAAAAATTCTAACAAAAAGCAGAGATAAATGCTTGCTAAATGCCCAGTGTGCTCATGTTTTGTGACTAGATTTAATTATTAAATTACTAATTGTTTAGTGAGCCTACTCTATAGTGTAGAAGCGCAAGCTAAAACTCAGTGTTTTACTTCCTTAGCCTGATTTTGTTTCATATATAACAGGGATCACAGAAAAAATAGACTTTGATGGGCTTTATCTGTCTGTCCATAGAGTTTGATAGGTATCCATGACATTCTCTCTTCTGATGTTAACATAGCAAAAGTTAGAGTTGAATGTTAAATCTTCTTAAGTATATAGCTAATTCTGTACATACAAAGTTGATCGATGGTTTTAAAATGAAGAAGTAGGTAAACAGAGTGGTTTGTTTCTACTGAGGCTATTTCTGTCTTGGGCATTTGCTCATGCTTATGACTTAGTGTGGAAGACATTGAAACTTTGGACTAGGAATCAGTGGAATGCTGTGAGTGGAACTTAATGAGCTATTTTATTTGGAGCCTGGAAGACAATACTGTTGAGAGTAATACAGAGAGTGGAAACTCACAGAAATGAATAAAGACTCTATTAGCAATTGAGATACAAGCTACTCATGAAATATTTTGAAAAAAACAGTCTGGCTATATTCTGCCACTTGCTTGAGAGATAAGTAGTGAACTAATTTTTTGGTGGAGGAAATTTCAAGACAGTATAAATTTGGGACTGTAACATCATTACTACTGATCAACTTTGTATGTACAGAATTAGCTATATACTTAAGAAGGTTTAACATTCAACTCTAACTTTTGCTATGTTAACATCAGAAGAGAGAATGTCATGGATACCTATCAAACTCTAGGGATGACAGAAAAGCCCATCAGAGTAATTACTGATTAATCTACACTGAAAAGTAACCAATGTACTTAATTAAAAGCTTTGATCTTAATATTGCAAAGGGGCAGAAGAGAAGATAAAGAAGGTAAAGAAATTGCTATGATATCCTGTTAAATTACCAATATCTTGCAACCATCCTACCCCAATAGGATTAAAAAAAAAAAAAAACATTGATCTTAACTCCTAGGGCAAGGATTTAAAAAAAAAATAAGTAAATGAGGCCAAGGCTCTCTAAATCAACATGATCAAATCTCACATGAACTCTCAGAGACCCAGGCAGCATGCACAGTTCTACACAAGGCCTTTTACGTATATATTATGGCTTCCATTTTAGTGTTTTTAATGGAATTCCTAAGTAGGAGAAAAGTCACCCTTTGTTTGTTGTGCCTTCTCTTTGTTTTGTCTAGTTCCAGTGTGTTAGTTTTTGTTCTATCTCATTTTATTTTATTTAAAAAAAGAAGCATTAGAAAGTAGCAACACAATGTCATAAAGGTCCTTTCTTGAAAATTGATTTAATAGTTTAAAAACAGTAATCTTAACTATCAATATTAACATACAATTATTAGCATAATATTGATATTTGACATAATTGAAGAGAGGTTTTATAAATTGAAGGAGAATTGAAGGAAGGTCACATACAGAAGAAAGACAAGAATGAAACATTTGGAGAAAGGTTGAGGGCTGGTAAGCTTCTCCACAGAAATGTTTCAGTGGGATTCGCAGAGACAGAAAGCTAACCAGGATGGAAGACGGAAAGTATTTGAGTTAAGATGATTTAGACTCATCAGACCTTGAGAGAGATCCTTCCTCAGATTTGGGGAGCAAAGTTTGCTTAGGCATAATTTTGAAGTTGAAAACATCAGAAAAAAAGGAAGATTTTCAATGTTCCTAGAGAAAAGAGAAATGAGGCACAGTGAGACAGGCTGCCACTTGAATGCACCACTGCTCCCAGTAGAATTCCAAAGCCAGCATGTTACCATAGTCAGAGCAACTGACTGTCAGAAGCTGTAGCCTGCTGCCTTGATAAGCCCAGACCCTGCTTCTGTAATTAAAGAGGGGGAAAATGTAGAACAGGCTAGCACCACACCTTCTCCACCTCTGTTTACAGGGACTGGAGAAGATGCAAAGGGTCTGTGGGTGGTTCTGTCTTCCTATGTAGAGTCACCTGTAATAACAACAGACATACAAGAATGTAAATGCCATGATCCGGGGTAGTGTGGCAGTGTGCTCTGAGTGTTTGCTTGTTAGTGATGCTCTTGTGACAGACTGTGCTTTGCCATCTTTACTGACATGACTTGTGTTCTTTTTGTTGAAGCTCTCTTAAGAGCCTGTGCTGATGGAGGTGCCAATCACTTATTTGATCTCACTGAAGGAGAGAGAGAAAGGTAAGTTCCAACAAGTCAGTGTCTGCATGCTCCTCACTTCTGCTGCTCCTTACTTTTAATCATTCTGTGGTGACTGTTTCTTTTTCTTCATGTTCATCATAGGAAACCACCTCTGTGAGAGGGATTAGCTGTGTAACCATGATGCATTCTTTCTCTCTAGGAATGAGATCTCTTAGAATTAGGATCAGTTTTATTCTTTTATTAAAATTTCTATTCTATTACTTTAAAACCTAGTTAAGTCACATTATCATGTATTCAAATTTGTTGAAGTCTGACATAAAACCTAAAATGACTATTTCTGTTGGTACTAATATACTTTAAATGAATACAAACTGGACTCCTGGAGAAGAAATAGATAGTCTGCTGGAGAAAATGTGAGGTTTTAGCTGGGCGGTGGTGGCTCACGCCTTTAATCCCAGCACTTGGGAGGCAGAGGCAGGCGGGCTTCTGAGTCTGCAGAGTGAGCTCCAAGACAGCCAGGGCTACACAGAGAAACCCTGTCTCGAAAAACAAAACAAAACAAAAAACAACAACAAAAAAAAGAAAATGTGAGGTTTTTCTATTAGCATTGAATAAATCTCAGTAGGACTTTCTGTTTCTTAATTGCTTCTGAGTTACAGGCATATATTTTTGGAGAGAGTCTTTCTCTTTTTTTTGTTATGAATTTTTTTCTTTTTTTTTTAATTAGATATTTTCTTTATTTACATGTAAATTTTCCCTTTCCCAGGTTCCCCTCCAAAAAACAAACAAACAAACAAACAAAAACAACAAGAACAAACCCCTGTTGCCTCCCCCCTCCCCATGCCTGCCACCCCACCCTCTCCTACTTATTGGCCCTGGCATTCCCCTACACTGGGGCACAGAACCTTCACAAGGCCGAGGTCCTTTCCTCCTATTGATGATCAAATTTGCAATCCTCTACTATACACATGCTGTCAGAACATTCAGTCCCACCCTGTATAGTCCTTGATTGGTGGTTGGGTCCCTGGGAGCTCTGAGGGTACTAGTTAGTAATTGTTGTTCGTCCTAAGGGGCTGCAAACCCTTCAGCTCCATAGAACCTTTCTCTAACTCCTTCATTGGGGACCGTGTACTCAGTTCAATGAATGGTTGTGAGCCTCTACATCTGTATTAGGTATTGTCAGAGCCGGAGAGAGTCTTTCTAATGAATTGCTCTCGCCATTGTTTTGGTTTCCTGACCTTAGTATGGTAAGATATTTTTCAAGGAGAGAACATGTTTGATAGAAACAGATTTTCAAACTAGTTCAGATGTGAATGTGTTTGTGGCCCGACACATTTGGAAACACAAGATTTCGTGGTGTAGATTTGAGTGCACAGTTTGTGAAAACTCACTGTTTGTAAATACACTCATTCTCATTCTCCTATGTGTTAGTAGCTGTATTGAAAGGGCTGGCATTTGAGAAATTGCCTACTTGCTTCCAAAACAAAAATAAAAATATTATGGCATAACAGGCCCTGTGTGGGCATTAAACATATGTGGTTTGAAATCATGTATTTTTCTTTGTAACATCAGAATGTTTAACTTCAGCTTTCCAATACCGGAGGTGCTGTTGAGAGCAGCTGGTTGCATATTGTGGAGAAGTCATGTTTCCTTTGGGATCAGATGCTATTGCTAATGTCTGGAGACTGGCTGCAGTCAAAAGGGCAATAATAGTGACAGCCTAGGACAGTTAAATTTCATTTACTTATTTACTACACAACTTTGCAAGTTTCTCTAACAAATACCTGACATGGACCATATCTGAAAAACATCCAAGTTGTTTTAAAATGTGCCTTGTCACTTAGTTCAGACTAGGGAGTCCTGTCTCAGAGGCTCAGGGTATAAACTGGGTGTTGTTTGTCTCAGGCCTATAGCCTGGTTGCTACCAAGCAGTTGGCACTTAAACACTATTTCCCTATTGGTAGACACAGCTCAGGAACATGGCGGTTGAATATTATTTCTCTAATAGTAGACACAACTCAAGAACATAATTTAAAACAGAACTTGGCAAGTATTGACACAGCACTTCCCACCTACTCCTTGGTTATGAGAATCATCTGAAATGCTCATGGAGAATTACACATCTTTATATTGGGTATTCTATTTAGTTGAGCCAAGCATTGGTAGCAGAGATAAAATGGAACACTTTTATTCATATTTCAAAGCATAACGTTAGTGGTTTTGGAAACAAATAACATTATTTTTGATATTATTTTCATTAATTAAAAATAATAACCAACTCTTCTTCATGACATTATAAATAACCTTGAGTTTGTTTGGTTTTCTTGTTTTGTTTTTTGAGACAGGCTCTCGCTACATAGGCCTGGCTGACCTGGAACTCCCTATATAGACCAGGCTGGCCTTAAACTCACAGGTTCTCTGCCTCCTGTGTGCTGGGATCACAGGTGTTATGCCCAATCAAATTTACAAATAATCTTATTGAAGGCCTTCAGGAATGTGTAGAATTCATCTTACAAGTGTCTGCCTACACGTGAAGATGTTGAGTGAAGCAATGTCGTTAATACTCACTTGTTTTTAGGTTGTAATGATGCTTGCAGTGATTCTCGTTCTGATGCCTCGGGGCGTGGTTGGCCTGGGGAAGGGTAGAGTCCCTAAAATGATAAGTGAAACTAACCGCTTTGCATGGAAATTAAATTCTTTGAATAAATCTCATTACTTCTAGGCCCTAACCAGTAAAACTATTTGGATACAGGTGACTACACATAATTACTCTTAATTGCATTTTTTAACAAAAAGCCCTTACAATAAAAAGCAAAATAAAACACCCCAAAACTCTGAGCTTTAAAAGGCCAAATTACAGTTTGTGGACTGAGGCTGGCCTTTTTTTTTTTTTTTTTTTCATATTTTTATTCATTAGCAAGCATGCTTACACTATAGAGCTCTGTAATTATTCAACAAAAATGTTTTTTTTTTTTTTTTAAAGAACAATGTCCAGTTGAAGACAACATGAAGCATGTATACATTTGAGGTAGAAGAAAAGACCAAGGTGGAAGCAGGGGATGGCACAGTTATCTAGGAACAGCAGGGTTATCTATGGCAGTGTAAGTGACTCATTGCTGGGTTCCTCTCCTTATGATTGAGAGGCAAGGCCTGATGTGTTACCTCCGCTGCTTGTCACTCTGCTTCTGAACATCAGTCTATGATGAAGCTAGCCTTCATGGAGCACCTAAATAAAATGCGAGTATGCCTTCGGCCTTGGCTAGGCCTGCCAGTTGCCCTGCTCCTCAACAGAGCCACAGGAGAGAAAAGATGGAGGTGACAGTTGAGGTAGTGAGAATACTCTGGGAGGCTCAGGAGAATGTAGTGCTACAGGACCTCAGGAGGCAGCACTCTGGATAGGAACTGGGCTGTGGACCATACGTACACAGGAGAGGTGGAGGACTGCAAGAGAAGGAAGGGGGTGATGTCTGAACACCAAGGGAAGACAGTCTACACCGTAGTAGCATGGGCTTGCGTTTGGTGCCTCTGAGATGCACTGAGTCAGAAGACGCAGAAGTGTCTGCTGACTTTAGTTGTTTTCAGTTAGCAGAAATGCAATGACTAGTTATTATGGAACATAGGAAGTACATAGTTAAGCACTAGAAATCCACCTTATGAGGAAGGAGTGGATCTATCGTTCTCTCACTATGTCCTTTTAGAATATAAGGCTAGTGCTCTAAAAACTTGAAAGATAAATTTTGATTCACCAACTGGGTGAGATTCTAGGTAGCCTTCGTTGGCCTGGATGCAAGCTGAGTGTCTTTCCGCTGGTAGCTCCAGTTCTGCACTGGACCCACATCCTTCCTCAGGATCTTGAGTACATTTTGTTGCTATCAGAGTGGTAAGCATGAGACTTTATCTGTAGCACACTGCTAATCTTACAGTACAGTGCTGTTGGACATGGATACACTGTAGAGCAGGCCTCTGAGCTGATTTGTCTTCTTCAATGCAATGTTATTGTTAGCACTTTGTCTGGGGCTCCTCTCCTCTGATGCCTTCATCTCTGGAAGCTTGCATTCCCTGAGCTGTACTTCCTATGCTTCCTGCAGAATAGTCATATAGTACTTGTAGTTCTTTGTATGACTCACTCCACCTAGTAAACACCTCAAGTCCAAGCCACCTTACTTAAGTATTTATCAGGCTTTACTTCTATTCCTAAAGTCAGTTATCAGATTTTGTTTGACAAAAAGTAAAAATCAAACAAATACATCTTCCTTTTGCAAAAGCAAACAATGGTAAACAGTATAATAATGGATAGGAAGAAACAAAAAGACAAAAATTAAAAAGTATCTGTTACTTACTTCTTCCTATACAGCAAAGAGTTTCATAGAATTTGTCTATTGATTCTTCTCTTTAAAACAATAGAGATTATTATTCACTTGCCTGCAATTACTTGTTCAAGTGAGTATAATTAGATACACAAAAGCTCCCTTTCTTTGAAAGTTGCCCAGCTATCTTACATAATCAGTTTTAAAATGAGTATTTGAGAGTTATTCCATATTAACACTCCATAAAATTTAGAATGGTTTTGATTTCAGACAATTCTCAAATTAATAATCTAACAATACATCTCAGTATCAAAGAAAACTTACCCCTAAACAGAGAACATGGTCTGTGTATGCCCATCCTATTCTGTTATGAGACTAACACTGACTTCATAGAATGGGATTGGTAGTGCCCTCACCCTTTTTTTTTTCTTTTATTGGATATTTTCTTTATTTATATTTCAAATGTTTTCCCCTTTCCGGGTCTCCACTCCAGAAACCCCCTATCCCATCCTCCCTACCCCCTGCCTTTATCAGGGTGCTCCCCTACCCATTCACTCCCCCTTCCCGCCCTAGCATTCCCCTACATTGAGACATGGAGCCCCCTTATGCCCAAGGGCTTCTCCTCCCACTGATGTCCAACAAGGCCATCCTCTGCCACATATGTGGCTGGAGGTCCAGTCCCTGGGAGCTCCAGGGGTCTGGCCTGCACTCACCTTGCTTCTGTTATGAAGCAGTGTGAGGCCAGTGGTCTTAACTCTTTTCTCAAGAGTTAGCAGTGACTCCCATTTGCCTGTGAACTTCCTTTTCCTACCTGGCTTTTAAAGAGGAGTTCATTCTTCTTAACTGGCATGTATCTACTTAAATACTTATATCATCTTGACTTAATTTTGGCAGGCCATATATACCTAGGCATTACCAATCTATTCTGAATAGTTCAGACGTTTGGAATGTAAGTATTTGAAGTATTTACTAATGATACACTCTCTTTCTCTGGACTTTGTCAACTAACCCCCGTATCATCTCTCATTTGACTATCTTTGGTTATCTCCCTCTTTCTTTGGCTGGTTTGTTAATTTTTTCTATTTTTTTTTTCAAAGAATCAACTCTGATGGATTCTACTTACTGTTATTTTAATTAATTTTTAAGTGAATTTCTGCCTTAATATTTACTGCTGAATGCTTTCGGGTTTGGAAGATTCTTGTTTTTCTTTGACACTGAAAGAAATTTACAGATTCAGTGAAATAGTTATGAAAATATCAATGGCATGCAACACAAGGTTAGTAAAATGAGTCTCAACAATTATATGGAAACATAGAGGAAATGGATAACTAAGTCTATCTGTAGCAGAAAGGGTAGTGACCGAGACAGTAAAATAACCAATCTCAAATTGTACCACAGAGCCACAGTAACAAAAGCAACTTGGTGCTAACATGGAAACAAGCCTGTAGACCAGTGTAGTAAAATACAGGACAGAGTGATAAACTCACAGGAGTCGCCTAACCTCTTGAAAAAGAATTAAAACATACTTTTAAACATTTGTTTACTTACTAGCTTATTTAGTATATGAGACCACTTGTGTGGTCTCAGCATGAATATGCAGTTTAGAGAACAGTTTATGCTGAGTCAATTATTTCATTTTACTGTGTGGGTTCTAGGAATTTAAATCACATCTATAGGCTTGATGATATATATGCAATTAAAAAAATAAAGAGTGGATGGGGCTAGAAAGGTTGCTCAGTGTTACGAACACTTGTTGTTCCTGGAGAGGACTTAAGTTCAAGTGTGTTTCCCAGCAATATCTGGTAGCTCACCACATCCTATATCTCCAGATTCAGGGGAGCCACTGCTCTATTACGGTATCTGTGAGCACCAACCATACACAGAGTGTGCATATATGCACCCAAGTAGTCACACATATAGATAAAGTAAATTAATAAAAGAAAGTAGAAGTTGCGTTTAGTGGGGAGGATCAAGGGAACGCGTAGAAAAGGAAGAGGGTAGAAGAAGGTAAGTGTGATTGGAGGGGAAATGAAACAAAGTCCCGAGCCATGTTTGTTTGATGAGGTTATGATTTAACTCGCTATTTGTATGCTAAAATAGTGTATTAAAAAGTGCATGTACTATGTTCTAGAGTTACATAGAAAGAAAATATTCAGTATAATGAATTATGAGACATGGGATCATTGTAGTTCAATGGTGTGTGCATGTGGGTACATATTTGTATGTGCCTATGTGATTGGTTGTTGAGAGAGATTTTCCTGTGTCTCATGGGCAAAAGCTAAACTCCCTACCTAGAGTTTTGATTATCTTTTCAGATACATCTAATTTTTTTCTTTGATTTCTACACAAAGAGTTGTCCTAAACATGCCGTGTTCTTCTACTCTCTTATTTAGCTTGAGCCTTGTCTCATGGCCTACCTTGTACACAGAGCTATGCAGGTTCTGTTCTGAACAGATGAATCAATGCTTGAAAGCCCTGTGCAGTGCTGGTTATTGGGTAGTATTAATGGAGGGCACCAGCATTTCTTGTAGCAATGCTGTCTGTATACCAGTGTTCAGCTGGTGTTGAGTGTGTTCCTGAGCAGGCCTCTCCTTCCGGCCTGCCCACTTGTCTCATTCACTGTGCTCCTGCCTATAAATCACAATGTCCCATTCCCATTTTACCTTGATTTAGAGTTGTAAGGACTTATGTCCTTTACTAGATTATAAATTTCTAGTGATCTATTGCTTCCTAACTTTGCATAATGTTTTTTAATTATTTACTCTCTCTCTCAAGAAAAATAATTAATTTTATCTTGTGAAGATGTGCCTTATACCCTTCACTGGGTGGTGAACTGCTCGATTTTGGTAATCACACTTAATCATCTTTGCATGCCTCTAATATCTAGTGCACTAATGAGCATCTGAAAACTTATTGAATTAATGTTCTTTCATTCATATCTCAGCAGAGATGTCACTGAGACTAACCTATTTTTTTAGCAAGGGATTTCTCACGTGTAAAATCAGATTTCAAGTATGTTAATACTGAGGAAATATTTCATAATTGCATATATTATTTTTGTACTATTATAATTATATGTAATATAAATGTTTTATATCTAAAAATATTTATTTTTGCTTAAAATTACTTATCTTATGTTTCATTTATGACAAACTCCTACACTATTTTGTATTCTAATTCCTATCAAATGTATCTTATTCTGAGCAAGGTACTTAGATTTGAAATCATTAATACTTTGCTACCAGCATACGCTATGTATATCAGTGCTAAGTGTGGACAGTGTGTGTGTGTGTGTGTGTGTGTGTGTGTGTGTGTTGTTTGTGACTGGGATTTAGAGATTTCTTTAGGCTAATTCGTAGAACAGTCTCAGGAAACAGCTATGACTTGATGGTGTACTGTCTAAGGATATTTGAAATGATGAGGATTGTTTTCATCTTTATTTCTCTGAGCAAATGGTGCATACAGAAATCTGAATGGGAAGTCTTACAGGTTAATTTTATGTAAACATTCCTTTAGGTAGCTGAGATGCGTAGGAAGGAATACTGTAATTTAAAAGACAGGCATCTCAGAGATGATCCTGCGTTCATACAAAAGGTTCTCTGCTGAGCACTCTTGCTCAGTGATAGGAGTGAGGGGAAGATTTGTTTGGTAAGAATAACAGAAGACATCTTGCCTTAATTTTCTAACTTTTAAGATTTCAGAATAGAGGCTATAACTCAGTGGTTAGATGAGGTGATTCTCTAGAATGCACAAGATGTAGCACTGGAAAGAGTTCCTTTTTCAAACTTGTAGTTTTTTCTGTTTCCCAGTCTCCTATCAGCAGATTGGCCACACTTCCCAGAGGATGACTGTTATGACCCCACTTATCCCTATTAAACTGTGTTCCACATAAACCAGGATAAAAATCCAATTGAAATGACCAAGCCCTCGGAGACAGCTAAATCAGTATGGAAGGCCTAAGTTCAGGTCTTTAGTACTCATATGACAACTTGAGGTAGAGCCCTAGATACCACATGGTAGCCGGAGAGAACTAACTCCTGCAAGTTGTCCTTTAACCTGTATGTGCACACCATGGCATGCCCCTCAGTACTCCAAACAGACAAACAAATGCCCCCCACCACCACCATATCAAAAATGTGAAAGAAGATACTCGACAGAGATGTATGTCTGCGCTCCACAGGCATGTACTTGCATGTGCACCCAAACCCATATATGCACATAGACAGTAACTTGTGCACCAACAAAAATGAAAAACCATAAGTAGCTGAGCAAACATCCATGGGGGCTACTTCCTAAGTCAGCTTTTAAAACCTTCACCAGCATAACCAACTGAGGAGTCTGGGAGCAAGCACCCTTTATGCCTTCAGAGGAAGTAGTGACATGTCATAAATAAGTCAAGCATTTCTCCTGTCTGCTCCATGGCAGGTGGCAGTTGCTCCAGGTTGGGAATTTTGAGTGCGGTACCTTAGATTCAATCTGAATGTGCGGCAACACTAGTGCAATGCTTATGGCCACTGGGAACACTTGGGCTCCCATTGCTTATGTTAAGGGTCTCAGGAAGACATTACTATCTGTGGTGTGTTTAGAGAAGTTCTGATAAACAGTAATACAATGACTATTAATAAAATAGTGCATAAGCATAGAAAATTCAGGATGACCTTTCAGAGGTTTGTTATAATGAGCATAGGATAGCTTGGGGGAGCTTGGGGGTGGGTCCCACACATGCTCTAAGAACTGTTATGCACATACTTGTACTACATATACAATGATTTCAAGCTCTTTTCAAATTATGAGTTGCATTGTAAGATGTAGTGTTTGATCCTTAATTCCTTTTTAGTTTTACTTAGCATTGGTTGGGTATAATTTTTGGCTGTAAACTTGCAATTTAGTTACCTTTGAAGAGATGTACAATTCTGTAGTCATTACCACAATCAGGTGTAAAACATGTTTATTATCCTGAGGAGTTGTATCCTATGTCTTTGAATTTGACCCATGGCCTTCTCAGCCCTGTATGGTGTCACATGACTAACTCTGACAGCTTGCAGTTCTTTGGGTTGGATTTCTCTTCCTTACCAAATGCGTGTGCATATACCCATATTAATATATACCAGTGGTTTGCTGTTTTTGCTGGTAGGTAATCTTCTAATGATTGGGGAATTATATATTTATGTATATATTCAACACAATTAACACATCTGTGCTGGCTAATTTTTCTGAACTTGACCCAAGCTAGGGTGGTACAGGCATATCTACTAGATATGGTGAGAGTCACTAAGCCAGCACAGCTGTCTGACACAGTTCAAGCAAAGCTGGGCTGAATGCACAGTCGCTGTCATTCCTATCTCCCACTTTTGGGTTTTGGTCTCTGTGTCTTTCATTCTTGGGGACTTTGCATTATGATTAATTTTATGTCCTTTTCTGATAAAATTATGTCTGAGTCCTTTTGGAAAAATAGTAAAATTAACTTTATCCGATCCTAGTTGGAAGTCTTTGTAATGCCCTGGAGATTATTAAGCACAGATAAGTACATAGTGCATGAAGCATCCAGGCATCTTCTTAGGGCATCTGCCCCTGAGCAAACTCAGTCAGTATAATTGGTGCAAGGTAATCAGAGACAACTGACAAACTGACTGTCCAGGAGGACAGGTTACAGATTCAAGGCCCTCCCTTTACAATAAGTTTAGAGTTCTCTGAAGATATAGGTTAAAGATAGGGGGGTCATACATGATATACTCCTGGAGGAATAAAACTCAGTAAGATAAGATAGATTGACTAAAACTTCTCCTCCTTTATGGCATCGATGATACAACATATAGTAAAATGAGTTAGGTATCAGTATTTGCTATTCATATAAAGACTGGTTCAGATATTTTCTGTTTGTTTGGAGTGCTTTCAAACTACAAACACTTCTAGCCTAAAAGCCGGCTGTCATATAATGAGTGTTTGCTTTGGAGGTGACATTCCTTAGATTATTTAAGTTGGATTTATAGGGCTGATGATAAAAATAAAATCTGTTTTGTTTGTACTTTCTAATTATGACTGAACTTGTAAACCTGGATATGTAATAAAAAATCAAACATATAATCTGTACTTCTTAAATAATTGTTAGTCTGTTTTTTTTTCTGTGAAACCTCAGAGCTGTACAATTCCCTAAACCACTGCCTGATTCCCTCCCTCCCCTTGCTGAGTTCTTATCTCTTCTGCAGGCTCTGTCAGCAAACAAGAGCCAAGGAAGACCCCCAGCACTAGGGTCATATGAAAAGAGGGAAGTTTAGGTACGAAAATACCTCAATAAAATTGGACTGTGAGCAAAATTGTTGTGATATTTTCTTGATTTAAGAATGCACCATTGTGATCTGTGCTACCCATGAGCAGGTGGTGGTCCTGAGCTGTAGAATACAGCAGGATGAACGAGCCATAGAGAGCAAGTCAGTAAGCAGCACTCTTCTGTGGCTTGTGCATCAAGTCTTACTTTCAGAGTTCTTGTCCTGCTTGAGTTCCTGCCTTGGTTTCTCTCTCTTACACACTGTGATCCAGACATGTTAGCCAAATCACCTCTTTTCTTTCTGAGCTCCTTTCAGTGATGGTGTTCACAATAGCAATAAAAACCAGACCACAAACCACCCTCTTCTTGCATTTACCTTTTATTTGGCATCTGTCACTGGTTCTCATGGGCTTCTTCTGGATATTTGTTATTTATGCGAATTAGAACTGATGTAAGTCCTGGAAAGTGTCAACAATGAGGGTTATAGAACTGATTTTAAAAGCTCATATAAATGGCCTACATTTTCTGTATCAGTAAAAAAAATTCAAATGCTGGGTCAATCTTATTAGGTATTTTTATAAGACAAGACAATATATACACCTTTTTTATGGAATAAATTGGTGTCAAGAATTTGAGTGTAAATTTGAAGTCAATACCCTTCACTATATAAAATAGTTAATTCCACCTCCCTGTGACAACTTGCCTTAGTGATGGGATTTGTTTTCACTATTTTCAACTACTTTAGGCACAGATAAGAAATACAGTTTTCACTATGCTTTAAAGTACATGGGAAGCCACAAACCTTCCTTTGGGATGAGCAAGTACTTGGTTCTGCTTAATTTGTACAATGTAGGCAAATGATAGTCAGCTTCCATTTCCTGAGATTCTAGTGATATATGCATATCAGATTAAGAAGAGAAAGCCAAATCTTCTGTCTCCTGCTTCTTTACATCATCACCCATCAGATTGAGTAGAAATCACCAGTCTCTGCCATAAGAACAGCCTCCAAAGCTAATCAAGATCATGGACAAGATCATGGAGCAGTGCTTAGTCATTGCTACTGTAAGTTTCTATTTAAAAAGTATTTATACAGTCAAATCACAGAGCTCTGTAAGCAGGCCAATACTATTAGATCTTTGAATCAAAATGATTGACAGGAGAAATGATTAGCACATTTAAAAGAATATTTACTCTAGAAATCTTGGTATTAAAAAACCTTACAGAAAAGACTGTGAGGGTATATTTATCTTGAATTATTGATTAGATTACTTTAGTAATATATTTGAGTTGGTTGGTTATCAAGTGGTATAAATCACAGATCTCAAAGTTATCGTGTGTGGCTTTGAATCATTTGTGGGTACAAGAAGAGGGACAAATGTGTATGCAAAGGACTGTGTTTGTCAGATCATTCCTGAGCTTGGAATAAATTCTTAGAGCGAGATCATGTTTAGCAGCTGCAGGAAGCCAGTTTACAACTAAATTTAATCAGAGGCATTGTTCTTTATGGCTATTCTATTTCATAAAGTATGTTCCTGGCAGAACCTTTTTCCCTTCCTCTTCTGTGGATGGAATTCTCAGAAATAAATTACCTTCTGTTGATTGTTCAAGAAAACCTGGCATCATTTGTCAAAAGTTTGGAGTAACATATGGCTCTTTTAATTTTATTTCGTGAAAAAATAGTGATTGGGAGCAATTACAAATTACCATATATTCTGAGTTGAGCTTTTTCTTTAGTTTTTAAAATGATTTTGTTTTTTCTAATGATGTATATTTAACTGAAGGTGCATATGTGCATGTAAGTACAGGTACCCAAGGAGGCCAGAGGCATCAGATATTCAATAGCTGGAAGTATAGATGGTCATGAGTCACTGGGCATTGATGCTAGGAATTGATCCTTGGTCTTCTGGAAGACCAACAATTAATATTAACTGTTGAGTCTTTTCCAAGTTGTTTTTTAGTAAGTTATAAGATTGCCTCTGTCTGGCTTTTTATACACAGTTACACAAGTCATTTATGTGTGTGGTTGCAAACAGTCATTTATATACTTCTATTATTTTTCAATTTATGAAAATTGAAAGTTTGTATTCATGGACAGAGATCCAGAGAAATAACCTTAATTCTAGGGTCAATGTCATCATGTTTGGCAACACATCACCATAGGCCATGACATTTGAGTTGATGACTATGTTGCAACCCAAAGCACTAATGTCTCCTATTGCTAGGAAACAGAAAATTGACAGGTGGAATTCAGTTGACTCAAGGGCTCATTAAAAATTTTATGGTAAAATATCCAAATGGCACTTATACTAAAGTGTACCTTGATATACCTCTGCAATCCATGGTAGTGATCTCTGAAGCCTTTTGAGCTGTTTTCCTTATAAACTTGAGTTTTGCTTCTTTTATTCAACTAGCATACAGTATAAACGTTTTTTCAAAACTAAGCTTCAGTGTGTATCTTACCAGAAACCTTTACTGATAACTTCCTCTTTCAATAGATCTAAATTAGGGAAGAAAACTTCTCTAAATCATCCTTTACCATGATGCCCCTTGAAGTTGAAATTGATAACCATGCTGCTTTATTTAACTGGATACTTTTCTTGTTTTATTTATCTTTGAAAATAATTTTAGCAGTCAGGAGAAGATGATAGAAATAGAAATTAATTATCCAATACCAAAAGATCATCATTTAATATATTCATACAAGTAACACTATACAGACTGAGCTGGTTATATTTAGGATTATATACATACATGTGTGTGTGTATGTGTGTAACACAATGAAAAAAGAAGCTATTAATTTTAGAGAAAGCAAGGGTGGATTATATAAGAGGGCTTGTAGGAAGGAAAGGGAAGAGGAAAGGATATATTATAATCTCAAAGAATAAAATAATCTTTAAAGGATTCTTAACATATACTTCAGCATTAGGCTTGATGGAAAGAGAGGTTGGCTTGGGAGACAAATCCAGCTGACATTTAAGAGCATGGGTGTAAGTTTTTCAAAGAAGAGCACCATGTGTCTTAGCAGTGGCTATATTAAGCATTTTGATGTCTCAACTCACAACCTAGAAAGATGCTAAGAATCCTTTTTGTCTTTTCTTGCTCTATTTGGTAAGTGCAATGTCAGGGTGGTTCTAAAGATGCGTTGGTTGGCGCTATAAGATGAAGCTATGAGCCATAAGGTTACACAAGGACATTAAGATCCTGCTTTGATTGAATGGGGTTTCTTATGAGATTCTTGAGACACGGGGGTGTCTGTCTAAGAAAGGAGAAGGGATAAGCATGATATCTTTCTATTTTAACTTTTTTTGTTTGAAGTATCTCTGCATTAAAAGAAACTTATCAACCTCCAACGTAAATTTCATTAATTGTGCCTACATTCTTAAGTGTCAGCTGGAGAGGAGCTCCATGAGAGGTTGTTTTTGTGTTCCAGTGTCCCCATAAATTTCCCTTTATGGGAAAATTGAAGAATGGGTGTAGAAAACATGTAGGATTTAGAGTAAGCTGGTTGGTAGATCCACAGCCATGCTTATATTCTAAGAACTGCAAAGTAGGCCTTGCACTTAGAGGAGTGGGTACTGGGAGCTCTGCTTAAATTCCTATCAGTCTCTCATTTCTTGGACAAGATCACGTGGTCAGCAGAGCTGAGGTTCTGAAGGCACATCTGTATGTGTTCCTTTTCCTAGGATTGCAGGGTGGTTTGTCGTTGTTGTTGTTTGTTATTTTTTGTTTGTTTGTTTTTCTGGAGAGGTATATAACTTCCTTTTATATTTAAGGGAGGTAAGTTTCTAAGCACATCAAAAAGGACAGCCAAGTAAAACCTCTAGGTTTTTTTTCTAAAACAATAATTGGACAATATGCAGAGAGTGAAAGACTTTGTAGCAATCAGTTCTAAATGGAATGTCTTCATGGTATTCCTCCCTTGAGTTCAGGGAGCTATAGAGCAAAGGAGGTGGAAAGAGTTCAAGATCCAAAGGGGATGGATGAAATAAATTAACCATGTCTTCCAGATACAATAGGACTAATGCAGATAAGAACTCAGAGACTGTGGCAACATGCACTGGGCATGCACAGGTTCAAGCCAGCTGGGATCCCAGTGCTGAAAGTGGGTTGGGGCAGGGAGGGGAATATGAACCTCCATCCCTAATCAAAAAGTTGTTTCCAGTTGATAAATATGTACAAAGGAAAACTTAATTTTCTCCAGTGGAATCTCAGTGGTTATATAAATCTTGACACAAAAATCATAGCTCCCAAAGAGAATAGGAGTTTATGCTGTAGCCACTTTGTCTGACCATAGCCCAGGAATACAGATTTAGGTTGCCCAAATTCTATGTTCCAGTGTGGAAACAGTTTCACAAAGCTTATATAGTTTTACAGAACACAGGATGTTGTGAATCAACACAAGTTTAAAATTCACTGGAAAGTAAATTAGAGAGACAGCTCCACTGAAATGAGGGAAGCTTTCCTATAGACTCAAGATGCTATGGGATGGCATTCTTAGCTTTTGGAATATAGAAGGTAGTTGCCTGATAAATTAATAGATTATAAGAGGTTTTTACATATTGTTACAAGACATTAGTTCTGATGCAAATAATGTCTGTTCCAGAGAGCCAAAACTTAACCAAGATAAGGTAATTAGACTCTGGACCTGTAACAGTCTGTCTCTCTGAAGCACTGACATGCTCATTAGCCAATAAATCTCTGCAGACACAGATTCCTTTTAGGAGTTCATTCACATGAACCACACTGCAGGTTAGGCTTCATGCCCAGCAGTAGATAACCAAGACAAAATGAATTCAGTGATGGTGTGTATGTGTGTGTGTGTGTGTCTTCTCCAATATCTCAAGTCCCCATAAGTGTCCATTTACATTTCTGTGTCTCTCAGTGCTAAACACTAAGACAGTTCATAGGCTTTATTATTCTTATTTCTCCCTCCACACTCACTGCTCTAACTTAATGGTGTCTTACTCTGATATAGGATGCTCTGGCTAGGATTTTTTTTTTAACTCATTAAGTATTTTTCTGTATTTTATATCTTATATTCCAATAACTTTAAATTTTTATTTTTAATTGGCATATTTGCTTATTAAATACTATATAGCATTTCAAATAGGTGCTTTAGTAGATTCTCTTGTACCTTCTTCCCCCACTCCTCGGTGTCCTCTTGATCTGCTCTTGTTACCTCTCCCAAAATACTTTTTCCTCTTTCATGTTACATGTATCCTTTGCCCTGTCAGCACCTTCCTTAGCCCTACATTCTACCCTCCTTCAGTACATTTAAGCATATATATAAATATATATATGTTTTATATATGTATATAGACATATATATATAAATGTATTTATATATATGTATACACACACACACACACACATGTACACATTAGAGGAAAGGATCTAAATATGAGAGAACATGTAGTTCTTCCTGTCTTTAGGCCATTTTGCTTAATAGTATACTTTTCTGTAAATGGATATTAATAAACTATTAATTGCTAATATGACCTTGCCCACTACCCAATAACCAAGGAAAAGTCCTAGGGATTATTTAGCCAGCTCTTGCTTAATTACTGAGGGATGACTCTTAGTCTAGATACCTATTTTCTAGACAGTTAATTCCTAGGTGTGTTTCCCAAATACTTGCTGTTTGAATCATTCCTGAGGTATTTCTGCTCCAGTAGTCTGTCCTGGAGAGGCATTACTCAGGTACATGTTCCTGGTTCATCAAATCTAATATAACCCTGTTGTTCTCCTCTCGTCCTTCATCAACATTAATTGGTCTCTGTTTCTCATCTACAAAGAGAGTATGCACAGTTCTCTTAATCTCAGGCCACCATGACTTACCCACCATGATGGATATACCATCGTGCTTTGAGTTAAATTAAACTCTTCCTTTCTTAAGTTGCTTTTGTCAGGTATTCGTTAGAGCAACAAGTGACTAATACATACAGAAAACGAGGGGTTCTATATGACATCCTCATACAAAGAGGCATCATTCCTCATTCGCATTCATCCCCCTCCTCCACTGCCTCCTTCCTTCAATTGATCACCTTTCTTCTTCCTTCAAGCTGTCTCCTTTTTTCTTTGTTATCATATATTCTCTCTCTCTCTCCCTACCTCTCCTAAGACCCCTTACATCCTTCTCATGATCCTTAGGTTAGTTTTGAGACCCACAAACATGTGTATACACATATTAGGTTCTGCATAGGAGAGAAGATGTGGCCTTTGTTTTACTGCATCTGGCTCAGTAATTTCCAGTTACATCTACTTTCATGAAATGTCATCATTTCATTATCTTTACTCTGCTCAGAATTCCATTGTATGAATTCAGCATGTGCTCCTTATCTTTTCATCCGCTGATTGGCCTCTAAGCCAGTTATGTTATAACAGGCTATTTTAAGTGCAACATGGATGTGCAAGTCTATCCCTGTGAGACTGTCTTGAGTTCCTTGGGTCTATACCTGGAAGTTTCTAGCTGGGTCATATAATAGTTCTGTTTTCATTTCTACAAGGAACTTCCACATTGGTGTCCATTGTACTGTGCAAGTAACAAATTAAATAGATAGATCTTAAGAAATATAAATGGACAATGCACATCTAAAAAGTTGTTCAATATCCCTGGCCATGAAGGAAATGCAAATTCAAAATTCTTTCAAGTTCCCTCTCATCCCAGTAGAATGGCTGTGATCAAGAAAGCCAATGACAACAACTGTTAGAAAGAGGTAGAAAGAGAAACCCTCTTCAGTGCTGGAGGGCATTCTTTTGTTCCACTGACAGTGAAAAGGAATGAAGTAGCCTCCTACCATGCATATAGGGATTAAAAACAATTCTGCTGCCTTTTGGGAAAATGAGCCTTCCGCAGTCTTAAAGGATATTTCAGCAGGACAAATTGGCCTTGATGGATGGGCAGAGACAGACTGCACAAAGTTGAATGGGATGGAGTGTCCACTGGGGAGAGTTGGGGCAGTAGTGTTATATGATCAAAACATGCTATGCAATTCTGATATAATTATTTAAAAGTATGTTAAATGTGTAATGTTACCCTAATTTTATAAAAGTGTATTTTAATCAGAAGAGCAGCTGTATTGTCATTTTGCAAGTTTCCCTAACTAAAAATTTTTGTAGTTTTAATCACCTGATATATAACCTCTTGTGCTTTGTTAAAAAACAAAACAAAACAAAACAATTTACAAAATCTTTTGATTTAAATTCTTTTCTCTTGATGAAATAATACTAAGAGAGACTTACATGATATGAATTGCTCAGTCTAGATCATGTAGAAATTAAGGTAATAAAAATACTTTCCTTTCCTCTTTAATAATTATTCGTTTTTATGCATATAAGTGTTTTGCTTGCAAGTTTATTTGTGTAGCATGTATGTGCCTCGTGTCCTCTGAGGCCAGAAGAGGTTATCAGATTTCCTATAGTTACAGATCATTGTGGGCTGTCTTATGGGTGCCAGGAATAGAACCCAGGTCCTCTGCAAGAGAAGCAAGTACTCTTAAATGTTGAGCTATCTCTTCAGACCCAATTTTTTCCATTTTTATACATAAAAATACTTCATAAATATATGCCACGGACCGGGGTTTCTTGCAGGGAACCCTTGTTCCGCAGGAAGGTGTGCAAGGGATTTCGGCAGGTGATAAATAGAGTAGACACAAAAAAGTGTGGTATCTGAATGTATTTCTTAAAAATGGCATGAGACCTCAGCCTTGTGAAGGTTTTGTGCCCCAGTGTAGGGGAATGCCAGGGCCAATAAGTGGGAGAGGGTGGGGTGGCAGGCATGGGGAGGGGGGGAGGCAACAGGGGTTTGTTCTTGTTTTGTTTGTTTGTTTGTTTGTTTGGAGAGGAAACTGGGAAAGGAGAAATTTACATGTAAATAAAGAAAATATCTAATAAAAAATGGCATGAGACTTTTACAGTCATTGCAAAAGAGAAATGAAAAATCTGGCAGCTCAGTAGTTGAGGTACATCTGAGGCCATCTAAAATACACTGGGTCTAAAAACAGAAGCCATCTCCTCTGGACTGGTGCAGCATGCCCTGGGCTCCGAGCTTGCTGGGGGCTCGGCTGGAGTCCTGGGGGGCTGAGGGTGCACCAGCCAGGAGGACAGAGGCTCTAATCTCAAATCTCGAATCCCCAATGCTGACTGTTGCTGCTCTCTCTCTCTCTCTCTCTCTCTCTCTCTCTCTCTCTCTCTCTCTCTCTCTCTCTCTCTCTCTCTCTCTCT
>JADRCD010155757.1:0-18264 GCA_019843815.1 Montemys delectorum | reverse complement strand
AGAGAGAGAGAGGAGAGAGCATTAGACTAATAAAAGGAGTCTTATTTCTTTCCTGTTTGTGTGGTTCAACCTGGATGGAATAGACGACTTTGAACAAAAGATGGCAGTATAGTGCCATTTTGAGGTGTTTTTCTGCAGCTCAAATCTCAGCAGTAAGAAAGTAGAATCATCTTATTGTGTTACTGAAGAAAAGGTGCTGTTTTCAGCATTTCTGAAAACAGCTTTTCCTCTGACAACTGGAATACTTTGAAGAGGAGACACACACGTGTTGTGCTTATATGTGTGTATGTGTGTGTGTGTGTGTGTGTGTGTGTGCTGGTATATGTGTATATGTGTGGTGAGTGTGCGTGCATGCACTTGTGTGTGTGTATCTAGTATGTGTGCGTGTGTGTGCATGTGCTATGGTAGATGTGTGTCTGTGTGTGGGGGTTTGTGTGCACACACTTGTGTGTGTTGTGCTATGTGTGTGTATGTGCAGCATGTGTTTGACAATGTTGTCATCAGATGGCAGAGGCACCTCTTCCTTTCTTATGTCTCTCCTTTCCCCCTGCTCTCTACTCTTTCCTCCTCTACATCTGTTCTCGTTTTCCCCCTTCTTTCAAAATTCCTAAATGCCAGTCTCTGGGCATGATCACAGAAAGAAAAGCCTTGATTTGGGGGTGTTTTGATAGATAAAGCAAAGAGTACCCCTATGCACCTTGCAAACTTTAAGTATCATGCTATTAAAAACCCAACTCAGAGGTTAAGAAGTGATTGAAGATGCTGGGAGGACTTGGAATAGGTCTCAGAAGGTGAACAGTTACACCTTAGTGGTGAGTCCATGGATGTAGAGCTACATACATGTCTCTGTTTGGTCTTTATTGTTTCTCAGATGCCTCGACTTAGACAAATGACATGATCTCTCTGTGCCTTTATATGCCTTTTTAGCTGGAAAAATTAATAAACTTCATATATCATAGATCTACTTGATGAGTGACAGCCAACCAGTATAAATGGCTAAGATCAATTCACAGTATATTATAGGGCTTGCTAAATATTAGTGATTTTTAAAAATAGTTTTCAAAAATTCTTGAGAGTGTACTCTGTGCTTGATCTGGACCTATCTGCCTAGGAAGCAAAGATGAACACAGCATCATCATGGACCTCATGAGATGAGGATGCATACCGGACATAAAGCAGAATGTGCAGTCTTAATTCTAAAGTACCAGCACAGATTATGGGAGAACAAGAAAGACACAACATTCTCGGTTGATAGGAAAGAGCATAGGGAATACTTCCTGGGGAGGTACTGCTCCAACTGAGCCATTAGATCATGGGTGTGAGGGTGGACAATTAGGTCAAAGTGGTGAGGCAAGAGAAGGACACTGAAGCTAAGGCAAAGATACGTGTGAGCCAGGGTTGACAGACTGTTTAGTACTGTCAAACTACAAAGCTGGAGAACAAAGCAAAAAGGGTATAGTTGTGGGGACTAACATATACTTGGTGGCCCTTATCACTGACTGCCTGAAGCGGACCTTGAATTTAATTCTTGTCTGAGGCTCCCAAATGCTGAGATTACAGTTGCACCCCATCACATTCAGTCAGCAAGACTGTTCCTAAAACCCTAATCCCATTTAATAAAGTAACTTCATGACTTAGTAACTTCCCAATACCTTATCTGTTAATATCACACTCATGAATAAATTTCCACAGATGAGAGACTGAACCAATGCCTCACACATGCTAGGCAAGGCTCTTGTATTGTACTACATCCCAGTCTTAAACATATGTGTTTTGAGCTACACATTTAAACCATAGCAGCAGAAGGCTGCATGAACAAAGGGTGCTGGGATTTTTCTCTTGATTGTCATGTAGGGTGGGAGGGCTTTTCAGTGGCACAGATCCCTACAAGTTATACATCCTCTTATAAGTAACCCCTCAACCATGCTTCTGTAACTACCCCAAACAAACTGTAGCTTGTTAAATTCAACACCAGGCACATGTTTCTTTTATCTGTCATTGGACAAGGTGACACTTGGGGTGCAGCCATCCTTAAACTGATCTTTTAAAATGTGGACCAATTTCAATCCTCTTACACTGCATGTGACTATTTCTGTTTCTCTTCATCTTTGAGGACAGTGAAAACCACTAAGCCTTAAGTATTTTGCCAAACTAACAGGGACGCAAATTAGCATCCCAGTGTTGATTTGATTTGTATCATCTTAATTATGAATGTGAGCAAGCATGCTAAAAATCTATTTATTGGGCATTAGTATTTCTATTGAGTTGTGTAGCTTTTCCTTATTGATTTGTGAAACTCATCTTACAGTAAGAAAATTAGGCTGCTGTCTAGTAAATGCAGAGCCAATACTCTCGTAAGCGTTTTGTATTCATTTAACTTTGCTTTTTTTTTTGATTCAGGTTAATATCTTTACTTTAGATGTTCTGGGCTTACATTATTTTTGAAATTTATTTATTTTTACTATATATATACATGTATTTATGTATATATGCACACACACACACACACACACACACACTTAGCTTGTGTATATCTGTGCATTGTGTGCATGCAGTGCCCTCAGATTCATTCGGATCCTCTGGAACAGGAGTTATAGATGTTTGTTAGCTAACCATGTACATGCTCAGAATGAACCTGGGCTCCCTAGAAGAGCAGGTAGTGATCTCAAGCACTGAACCATCTCTCCAGCCTGAGGTTATGGGTTTTATGTCATGTTTGAAAAATGTTGTGCACTCTAACAAACACTCCTCAATTGACAGTGGGGTTATGCTCTTATAAAAACACCCACTAAATTGAACATATCTTAGGTTGTAAATGTATTTAATATACTTGGCCTTATGTATGTAATATACATAACAATGCACTACACTATGTAGCAGTGTATGCCTTCATGATCACATGGCTGTGTGTGACCTGTGTGACAAAGTCACTGCCCAGCACTAAGGACAGTATTGTATGATTTAAGGGGAAGAACAAAATTCAGTACTTGAAGAAGAGTTTCCATTGAATGTGTATTAATTTCACTCTGTTATGAAGTAGAAAAATTATGTCGTTATCATAAGCCAGGAACTGTTTGTGTTAGCCATACTTATCTGTCATTTCTACAATTATGTTGTTTTTGGTTGATGCGTTGAGGGTCCCATGACACACAGGCTAATCTTAATTGTGGTCTGTAGCCAAAGCTGGTCTCAGACTCCTGATCTTCCTGACCTCACTGTCTGAATTCTGAGATTACAGAAATCTGCCGGCATGCCTAGCTAATTCTTTTAATAAATGAATTTAAAAAATTGAAACAATTCTTTTGTTTAAGACAAAACAATAAAGGATACAAAACTGCCAGATACTTTCCCAATACCCAGACAGTTTCTGTTAACACCAATTACCATAGTAAAGAAAACATTATACATTTATGAGATTTTATAAAATTAATAGGGTAGAATTTAAATATTAAACACCAATATTTCTCATGGACACAGAGTTCCCTCAATGTGCCTCTCCTAAGAGTTTGCTTATCACCAGTTTCTTACGTTTTTCCAAATAGAAGTGTAATTATAGAGGATGGGAAGGAAAGAAAGATAAAATTCTCAAATACTCAGTTGGCACAGGATGTCTCAGCTCTCTGTTTAACCACTTGTCTTCAATTAAGTTAGAGCTTTATTCTCATTATTATTTATAAATGTAACACAATGTTTAATGAGTGCTAATGATGTTTAGTTTAATGTCCCATAATCTGGAACTTTCTCCAAATGGCATATTAACATGTTTAATTGTGTGAATGTAAAGTAAAAATAAATTTGTCTAATGAATAAAAGAAAAATGTAAACTTATGGCATATATAAACCTTTTGTAAGTGTATGCACAATGTTGGTGCCTTGTCTTTGCCTGAGAATAACATGAATTATTATTGAAAGTAGAATAATGTGCTTAAAAATACATCTGGGAATTATCTCATCATAACAAGCAACAAAAGAACATAGTCCAATTCACTTTTATAAAATGCTGCCTAGCAATTTCAATGCTATTTGTTGATTAGTCTCTCTTTTTCTCTGCTGTCTTGAAATGGCTGTTTCTCCTTATAGCAATTTTTTTTTCTATTTATAAGAACTGGGCCTTGTCTCTCTGTCACTAATTTCTCTATATGATCTTTGAAGAGCTGTATCTACCCTGGACCTTCAGTTTACTTCTGTGTCACCTGCAGGATCAGGCATTCATTATATTACTCTTTTATGTGATGAAATGCCTGACAGAAACAACTCAAGGGAACAAGGATTGATTTTCTCTGTCATAGAGGGAAGGTACAGTAGTTGGAGTAGGTCGGCCTGTGGTAACAGGAGCCTGAATCAGTGTGGTGCTCATCAGAGAATAGTGAGCTAGCCTACAGCTGGAAACAGGACAGCCTTCCAGTCCCCATGCTGAGAGGCTTCCACAGCTCTCCTAATGGAATCAAGTGACCACGGAACCACTGAGAAGTGTTTTACATTCCGATTATGACAAGAGTTATTGTGTATTCCTTCTAGTGCTACACTGTACATGGCCACAGTTTCATTGTGATGTTAGGTCCTTTTCTCACATCTTTTTCAACCCATCTCATCTCTCTGGGTACCCAGGATCTATTCCCAGACCCACATCACTTATTTTTTTCTTATAATAAGAATTTATACTTTCTTCATAAAACCATCTTATTGAAAGTGTAAGCCCTCTCTTAAAAATTCTTGTGTGATTTGTTGGAATAAAATACAAAGAACTGAGAGGATCTTAATAGACGCTTTTAAATTTTGATCTTTGGTTCTTTGGTCTCTGTGCCTCTAAGGGACAGAGGATTGTGAAGACAGCAGTTTTTCTTTTTAGAACTTTATTTTATTATAATTATGCATAAGACACACACTTATATTAGCTCATAGAATGCAATTACATTTAATTTATCTTACACAATCTTAGGCAGTAACTCAGTACATGGTTTACAAAAGCAAACTAGAAGGACCCTCAATCTAATTTATTTCTATGTATTACAAATGTATAAAAATCCTCAATCAAATGCTACAGAAAACAGCATAACCTTGAGAAATAAACTTTTAGTTTGTCTCAGAAAATTACTGTTTATTTCACTGTAAAGGAAGACGCTCTTTAAGTACTTAAGAAAGTTTCCTGAAAACTGGGCTCTATAGATTCATTTCAACACTAGCCTTTCTTGTTGTGTAATAGCATGGCTATCTCCACAGAGACTTCACTAGTTAATGCTACTCAGGGGCGAAGTGAGGAAACATTTTCTGAATTCCATGCATTCTGTACACAGTATCCTGCTCAATTCTATCAAAAAAAACATCGAGATCAGCAGCAGCATCTTCATTGTGAAGATGTAAATAGTCACTTGCTCTGATCAACCAAAATTTCTGTGAGTTTTATATTCTAGGATTTCAATTGAAGTCCAGACAAAACCTTTGCATTGGATAATCTTTTCACCTACTAGGCTTCCTGGGGGTAAACATATTGGTCATTTAATATCATATTGATTACCTTTAGGAGAAGATAATGCATTTATCTCCCTTGGTAGACAGTTGAAATATAAAATAGCATTTTCTAGGATTCATTTTCTAGGATCCAGAACAAGATGGCATTGGCTCTGCAATGGAAGAGTGTGATAACATATGCATCTCAGCAGATGGCATTGTAAGATTAGCAATGAGGTCAGCCTTTGGGCTGCTCCACCTCCGGCTGTGGAGACCTGGATGCAGATTCAGAATCTTCCAGCAGATGGAATTTTCCCTTAACACCACTTACTGGGAGTTCTGCCAGGCAAGTCTGTGTTGAGCCTCTTTTGGCTAATGAAGATTCAGGGGATCTTTGTTCTTTCCGTGGTCCGAGGTCAAGCACAGAGCCCTTTCCGTGCAATTGGGTGGGTTTAGAGCTAGTGGTCAGGGAGGTTCTTTTCTCATTGCTTTTGATTTGGTATGAATAAGTGTGGACCAGAAGTCCCTGCTGGCAAGGCCATAATGAGCTGGTGACACTGCCGTGCTGGAGTTGAGCAGTAAAGAAGAACCACTACAAACGAAGTGTCCTTCACTGGGTACCTAGCTTGTGGTAGATACTAAGAGGGGAACTTGAACTAATTCTTTTATTTTGTTTTTACAGTAATTCTGTAAGTAAGCTTTTATTGTTGTTTCTATTTCATAGGTGAATAAACTAAGCCTTGGACAGATTCAGGATCTGTTTCAAAGCCACAAGACAAGAATTTGTATTGTCCAAACTCCTAGGACAAGGAGCCTAAAAACCCTGGGAGAAGAAACAAGAATCTGTAGGGCTAATATCTTGTGGATTGTATGCATGCATTACCTGCAAATGCAAAAGCTTATGGCCTATGACTTAGGCAGGAAATAGAATGTCAGATATCTAGGAGGAGAAAGCATTCTGGGATGCAGCCAGGCATGAGAAGACCCATCCCAGAAAATATAACGAGATGGACACATGGTATCTGAGCACAGTTAATCAGCCATGTGACTATGGCAGACTGTAGACGAAAACAAATGGGTTATTTTAAGTTATAATTCTAGACAGAGAAGAGCATCACTATATGGCCAATATATTATTTGTAAATATATTTTGAGTCTGAGTCTTATTTCTGAGAGCATGGAACTGGAAGGAAGAACAGGCCGAATGACTCCAGAATATGCTTAAAATCTGTTATTTAGTAGTGAGTGGTCATCACCAACACCCATCTTTGTTATTCAAAACTTAGATGCATGTAAATGTTCAAGAGACCCTTTATTAAAAGGCGTAGTTACAGGTTCAAAATTGAGTCTCAGGAGGATTATGCCCACTCAAATTCATACCCAACAAGGAGCACAGCTGGAACTCAAATGAAAGTCTTTGTGACTTGGCACACTTGTTCTATTGCATATATTAGTAAATATAAGTAAATAATCATTGCATATATAAGTAAATCATAATTGGAATGTGAGCATTCATTGACTCACCCAGCAGCACTGACCAGCTACTCTCCAAATGTCAGAGTTTTCACAGCTGCCACTTTCACTTAAGATTGGCAGTGTGTAAATATTCTTTATCATTAAGGTTCATTCTAGAAGTATCTGTCCTAGCATGGTTCCTGGCCAGCATGGTCGGCCAATAAAAGCTTATTGGATGCGATGGAATGAACTGATTGGATACAGCTGGAGTGCTCAACGTGGTGCAGCTCTTTGGACTTTGCTTTCCAAGTCTTCTTAAACCAAATTTGTTAAAACAAATTTGATTCCTCAGCTATTAAAAACAATGAATTTATGAAATTCTTAGGGAAATGGATGGATCTGGAGAGTATCATCCTGAGTGAGGTAACCCAATCACAAAAGATCACACATGGTATGTATTCTCTGATAAGTGGTTATTAGCCCAGAAGTCTGGAATATAGGAAGAATGACCCACAAACCACAAGAAACTTAAGAAGAAGGAAGACCAAAATGTGGACATTTCATTCCTTCTTAAAAAGGGGAACCAAACACACACAGAAAGAGTGGCAGAGATTAACTATGGAGCAGAGACTGAAGGATGGACAAGCATATAGCTATCTCCTGAGAGGTTCTTACAATACCTGACTAATACAGAGGTAGAGGCTCACAGCCATTCATTGAACTGAGTACACTGTCCCCAATGAAGGAGTTAGAGAAAGGTTCTATGGAGCTGAAGGGTTTGCAGCCCCTTAGGACAAACAACAATTACTAACTAGTACCCTCAGAGCTCCCAGGGACCCAACCACCAATCAAGGACTATACAGGGTGGGACTGAATGTTCTGGCACCATGTGTATAGTAGAGGACTGCAAATTTGATCATCAGTAGGAGGAAAGGACCTAGGCCCTGTGAAGGTTCTGTGCCCCAGTGTAGGGGAATGCCAGGGCCAATAAGTGGGAGAGGGTGGGGTGGCAGGCATGGGGAGGGGGGAATCAAAAGAAGTTTGTTCTTGTTGTTTTTGTTTGTTTGTTTGTTTGTTTTTTGGAGGGGAACCTGGGAAAGGGAAAATTTACATGTAAATAAAGAAATTATCTAAGAATTTAAAAACAATATAAGCATAAATGAAAAAAATAAAAATATAAAACAAACAAAAAAAAAACAAATTTGATTCAATATGCTCAACACATGTTGAGTGCCTGCCATTCATATTCTATTGTTATTTATCTAGTGTCGGCCACATCACCTTGCCTCTTGCCAAAAGAAGATTATATAGAGCCATACAAAGTTACATTAAAGTCTAAAATAAGGGCAGGAGCCCATTAGCTTCACACTGACAGACTGTTAAAAGAGTTTATCCTAAAGGACACTATTGGAAGGCACTCTTTGAGGCTTTGTCACCCTGTTTTTGGCTGTGTGAATTTCAGTTTTTGCCTTTATAAGATATACTTCTTGTCTTATTAGATCTCACTAACATAAGCCCCACAGAGGACGTCTTATTTTGTCCTTTGCAAAAGGCCTGGCATATAATAGGTGGTCAGTGAACATTGAAAGGAGGGGAAACCAGTCTTTGAAGTACTTGAAGTAATTTTATTAGTCCATTTTCAGAAACAGGAAAATAGATGTAGAGATCATCTTTGAGTTTTTTTAATTGAAAATAGTTTCTTTTCATGCAGTATATTCTGATTAATTTTTTCTTTCTCCTATCTCTTCCAAGATTCTCCCCACTTCTGCACCCATCCAAATCCACAATCTTTCTCATTAGAATACAAAAAGGCATCTAAAATAATAATAAAAAATAAACCAGAGTAGAAAAACAACAACAACAACAACAACAACAACAACAACAACAACACAGGAAAAATAGGAGCCAAAAAAAGCATGAGAAACGGATACAGGTATTGAGGCACACACATACAAATGCACACAAAAAAACCATAAAAACAAGATTAGAAACAAATTGTCTACAATAGACAAGCAAGATATCTGTAAGGAAAAAAAATAATTCCCAGAGAAAGCATTATAATATAAAAACAAACAAAAAAACCAAAAAAAAAAACCCAAAAAAGAATCAACCCCCAAATCCCAAAACAAACAAACAAAACCCTCTAACCAAACAAAAAGTGAAACAAAAACCAAACCAAACCAAAACCAACCAGTCAACCAACCAACCAACCAACCAAAACCCACCACTTCTCCTCAAAAAACCAATCTCACCCCAAACCCCCCAAATTTGTTTCTGTTGTTCATCTACTGTTCATTTTCTGTTGGCCATCTACTGCTGGGCATGGGACTTGCCCTGAAGTGTGGTTTTTATACATAGTAAAACTATGTTGGAGAAAACTAGTCTTTTGTGAGTGGTTATTAATTGGAGATAGCTTTTGGTTAGGGGTGGGAGCTTGTCTACTTCCCCTCTCAGCACTGGGCCCCCACCTAGTCCTTACTCTATGCCTAACTTCTATGGTTATATTGATTGTAACCTGCTTATCTAAGACTTAATGGCTAACATCCATATATAAACAAATACATGTCACATTTGTCTGGATAACCTCATTCATGATGATTTTTCTATCGCTATCCATTTACTAGTAAATTTTATGACTGCATTTTTAAAAGACAGCAGAGTATTTCATTGTGTAAATCTATCACATTTTCTTTATCCATTCTTCAGTTGATGGACGTCTAAGTTGTTTCCAGTGTGTGTGTGGCTATTATTAACAAAGTAGTAATGAACATGATTGTGCAAATGTTTCTGTAGTTAGATAGAGAGTCTTTGGGTATTTCCTCAAGAGTATAGCTGGGTCTCTGAGTAGCTGTATTCCCAGATCCATAAGGAATTGCCACACTACCTTATATAGTGGCTGTACAAGTTTACAGTCTGTGGTAGTTTGAATATGCTTGGCCCAGGGAGTGGCACTATTAGGAGGTATGGCCTTGTTGAAGTAGGTATAGCTTTGTTGGAGTAGATATGGCCTTGTTGGAGGAGGTGTGTCACTGTGGGCTTTAAAACTCTCCTCCTAGCTACGTGGAAGTAGTCTTCTCCTGTTTGCCTTTGGAACAAGATGTAGAACACCTAGCATCTCTAGCATCATGTCTGTCTGGACACTGCAATGCTTTCGGGCTTGATAATAATGTACTGAACCCCTGAAACTGTAAGCTATCCCCAATTAAATGTTTGCCTTTATAAAACTTGCCTTGGCCATGATGTCTTTTCACAGCAATGGAAACTCTAACTAAGACATTTCAAAGGATGAGTATTCCCCTTACCCCACATTCTTAACTACATGGGCTGTCATTACTTTATTGATCTTGACCATTCTGATTGATGTAAGATGAAATATCAAGGTACTTTTGATTTATAGTTTCCTGATGACTAAGGATGTTGAACATTTCCTTACTGTTTCTAAGTCATTTGTCTTGTGTTTTTTGAGAACTCCCTATTTAGATATGTTGCTCAGTTTTCAATTGGGTTATTTGATCTCTTGATGTCTAATTTTTTCTTAATTGTAATATATTTTAGATATTAGGCCTCTATTAGATATGTAGTTGGTGAAGATCTTTTTTCATTTTGTAGACTGCTAAATAGTGGTGTCTTTTGCCAGACAGAAGCTTTTCAGTTTCATGAAGTCTCATTCATTAATTGTTGATTTTAGTGCCTGTGTTACTGATGTTCTATTCAGAAAGCCTTTTCCTGCACCAATGAGTTCAAGGCTATTCCCTACTTTTTTTTCTCTCAGGTTTGGTGTATTTGTTTCTTAGTTTTATTTGTTTGTTTGTTTTGTTTTCTTTTAAAATTTATTCTTCTCTCATTCAATACATCCCAGCCATAGCTTTCCTTCTCTCCATTCTTCCTAGTCCACTCCCTCTCCAGTTTCCCCTCTCACCACTCCTCTCAGTCCCCCACCTCCCCTCTCCTCCATATTCATCCACTGCTCCTCCATTTGCCTTCAGAAAGGAGCAGGCTTTTCAGTGTTATCAACCAAACACAACATAACAAGATATAATAAGGCTAGGTAGGCACAAACCCTCATATCAAGGCTGGATGAGGCAACCCAGTAGGAGGAAAAGGGTTCCACGATCAGATTAAGATCACTATAAAACCCCCAAGCCAATCAACCATAACATATATGCAGAAGACCTAGCTCAGACCCATCAAGGCTCTGTGACTGTAGTGTCAGACTCTGTGAGTCCTTATGAGCCATGTTTAGTTGATTATGTGGGCTGTTTTCTCCTGGTGTCTTTGACCCCTTTGGCTCCTATGATATTCTGGCAAGACTCATAGATCAATGCCTAGCCCAATTGCCATCAGAGAAGATTTCTTTAGTAGTTGAAGGGAGCAGATGCAGAGACCCTCACTCAAATATTAGGCAGAGCTTGGGGAACCCAGTGTATCTGGTTTTATGTTTATATTTTGGATCCATTTAGAGTTGAGTTTTGTGCAGGGTCATAAGTAAGGGCCTAGAAATTGTTAATATGAAACTTGTTGAAGTTTACATATCTTAAATGGGTAGAACACAGGTTTTCTGAATCCTGGCCTTGGAATGTATCGACTTTGAACTTTCCTATTGGTAAAATTGACCTGATAAATGATCTTGGAGTCCTATACATTTAACAATCCTATACATTTAGAGATATACTAGGAATTAGAAGAAAATACAATTCTCAGTCAAAACCCACCATCAAGATTAAGAGCTACGTGGAAATCTCACTTGTTTATGTGTTCACTTATACCACATTCTTTGGACATTTACTCTTTTCCAGACCTTTTGTTACATTTGAGGGTAATACAAAGATGAAACATGGTTCCTTGTTCCACCAAAATTAAGGAGTATTGGAAAATATAGGAAATAGCAATTATAAAATGGGCAGTTGGTACCATGACAGGGGAAGTGGAAGATACTTTGAGGAAAAATGGAAAGAGCCAGAGCATGCTTCTGAGAGGTGTGTCATGTAGCAAACTATGTGGCATATCTTTCACATCTCTATGGGAACAAGCGTAGAAATCAGCTAAGGGAAGGGTTGGGTGAGAACATGTCCGGAACTACAGGATGCATGAGGGAGATTTTCTCTTGTACGCTTGCTCTCCTTACCTGCAAGAAACAGGCCAGCCTGACAGGGGTATGAACACACATGATATTGCTCCACAGACTACTTAGCCCTGTGACAGCAGAGATAATGATTTTAAATACATCTCGATGTACTTTGTTTTTAATTTTAAAAATAGGAATGGAGGTTGGCACATGTTACTTAGCTTTACCTCCCTAAACATTGATATTGACAAAAATCTGTATCTAATCCAGGTGTGTTATGATGATATATTGGTTTGTGTTCCCCAGAACTAGATCTCCAGTGAAGGATTCAAATTCAGTTAATTAGAAGAGGGATAGAATGTGGATAGGGAAAAGTATAAGGAAGAGAAGTCAGATCCTTAACTCAAATCACCAATCCAGCTTACCCTGTAGGGAACTATTGCTTAATGACACTGTCCTAGAAAACATTGTAAACTAATGGTCCAGCAGTTTTTCTGGTCAGTGCAGAGTGATCTAGGGGCATTTGTACTTATGGATACAGTCTCTCTCTCTCTCTCTCTCTCTCTCTCTCTCTCTCTCTCTCTCTCTCTCTCTCAATCACGTTCTGGGTGTGAGGGTGCTTTCAGCTTGTGTGTCAAAATTCCGTGTGAGTTCTGTCAGCCAGTGTGCAGATCCTAAGAAGATACAGATGTTGGCAGGACTGTAAATAGTAAGGTATCTGAGGGGATATTCAGTAGAGCACTGGCCGTTAGTGCTACACTTGAGACATTAGCATCATGCCATGCTATATTCCACATATGACTCCATGGAGCCCTTGTACCTAGTAGCTGTTATTATAAACAGGTACCTTTATTCAGGATAGTGAGCTTGGACTTGATGACTTATAAGGAGACTTCATGGCTGGTTCTGTCTCCCAATAGATCAATCCATGAATCTTTGCCCTCCACAGTGGTTGAGTTATACAAAATAGCTTCATCAGACTTTTCACTATACCTGGTCCTAACAGGTGGCACACCTCTCCAGTTTCAATGAGTGCCAGGGCCATAGGATATAAATTAACATAAAAGGACTTATAAGCCTAATGGGCACATGCTTCTGGTCACATGTATGTGACATACCATGTGGCAGATAATGTATAAAAGTGTAAGATGAGACTCCAATCCTTCAGGAGCTATTGGACAAGCTTAGACATTCAGAATACACACATAGGAGATAGTTAACTGTATTGGACTAAACACTAACTATTTAAAATTGCAACATAAATACAATAATGATTTCTTTAATGAGAAGGATCAATATGAACCTAATCAGCAGGGGTAAGGAAAGGAAATGGGCTTGAGCTAGACATTAAAGGATTGGCAGGAGTTAAGAAGGACAGGATTCTTCGTAAGTAAGTCGTTGAAGGGAGGGCACACTCAGAGGACATGTATCATTAAAGAAGAAGGTGCATATTCAAGAGTAAGAAAGCCTCTGAGTGCTTCTATGTCTAGTATATAAAGGGCCTCTGGATTCGACTTTAATCCAGCATTCAAGTTGTTTTCAAATAATTTTCCAGAGTTACTTTATACCTTTAAAAAAGGGTCATTATTAGAAGGGTAAGGGTTCATGGTGGATGAATCTTAGCCCTTTGCTGACCACCAGTACATACACTCATACCATATGAAAATTACTGTATTAGGGAAGATTACAAACAGAATTCTTGAGGACAATTCTGCACTCAGTCAGAGGCAGAGAGTATGACTAGACTCCCACTGGGCTGAGAGCCTACCTTAACTCTCCAGATGCTTCTTATGCTAGAAGTTTAGGGAGCCAGGATACATTTATGGAACTGTTGTAATGGAAGGTCCTTGGTTAAGGATCTAGCAGCTCTAGTTTGCCTAAAAATGCTATCTATGTTTTAGAACTCAGAGTCAATATCTTTGGAAATTTCTCATGTGACATGTAAATGAAAAAGGTTGAGGGAACAGTGATTCAGAACAAAAAGGGAGGCTTTAGAGGAATTCAGATAATTGTTACAACAGACTGAGCCATAATAAAGTCACCCAACAGAGGATGGAGGTGTGCTTGAGGGTAATCAAGATTTGTCTTTTCCTATTCTATACCCTGCCATGTTGGCTTCTCCTGTTCTCTCTATTGATTCCAGCTTATTTTATGGCCATGCTTAGGATGAGGGGGTCAGTAAACTTCCTGTAACTGGGTTTGGTAGAAAACTCTATGCCTAATATTGTGGTGAGTTTGTATTTCAAGCTTGTATCTGGGGTTTCAAGGAGAGCTTCTTGACTATTATGATAATCTGAAAAGGTCTCCCTGAATTCATATGTTGAATTCTAATGAGTAATATGAGAATCAAGAGGTAGGACATTTAGAAGATCAGTAAATAATAAAGGTAGGACCTTTATAAAAGAGAGTTGAATCCATATAAAAGAGTTGGAAGAACAAGCTAGCTCTCTTTGTCCCTTCTATCCCTTATGTTATTTAAGGACACAGAACTCAAGGTACTATCTTGGAAACAGACACTGGGCCATCACAAGATACAGAACATAGTAAAAGTTTGATCTTGGACTTCACAGCTTCTAAGAAGATGAATGATAAATTCTTGTTTATAAAATTACCTCATCTCAGATATTGTTATAGAAATACAAATTGAACTAAGATATAAAGGGAAGAATGAACTCCCTTTGAATGACATCTTGTGCATGATGCATAATAACCCACACTTTGTGACACAATGGTACCAGCTGAAAGATTTTCTAAGATTTACATATGAATAGAGGAGTAGCAGGGTGCAAAGTTTCCTTGGTCTCCACAATTGTACAGTAAAATGTCTAAGTCTGTAATTGCTAGACAATATAGTGAAAACACTGATATAACTTAACTATTATATACATTTATAGGTGACATCAGAAGACTAACTAGAACACCCAGTATTCTATCTGGCAAAGGAATTTGTTACACAGGAAAAAACCCCGTAGAAATCTCCTAAGTTTAGTGGGGTGTTTGTGAAACAACTTTGCTGTCAGAGGGTCTATATTACTATCTAGTTAAACTAGCTCATTGTGAGACCCTCTGGAAATGAATAGGGGATCTTCCTGGGGGGTGGAAATCAAGGTTTATCTTTTCTCAAAAATAGAGGTCGGGGATCACTGTGTATGAGAGAACACAAAGAATATGAGCCAGAAGCAGAACGTGAGTAATGGGAAATAGTGTCTTCTGGATATAACAGGGTGGTTGCACATAGGAATTATACATATAAGACCTGTACAAGCTGAACTCATATCAAATACTAGATTACAGAGTGGAGGTGGGCATGAAATTCTAGCCCTAGTAGGGAAGCTATTGACAATTGACTGCTAGGACAGGGAGAGTCAGCTTTCTTTAAGAGTGTAGCACTCGGTAAGTCGACTATATTCTTGTGTAAAGTCACACATCTAAGAGTATATGGGCAGCACAACTATGACTTTTTTTTTTTAAAGGAGACATCAAGTCTGTTGAGTAGGGAAGTGGGATGGATCTGGGAGAAATTGGGGGAAGTGTAGGGATATGATCAAAACACATTAGAAGAAAATTTCAAAGAATTAATACAAAAGGCCCACAATAGTCACAACTAGATTCTGATATAGCAGCAGTAACTCCTCCTTCCAGTTGGGTTCCGAAGCCTCCCTGGTTCTTAATGCTTTGTGGGTCCACTCAGACTATGTCACTCTTATTGTTTTGGGATATACAGAAAGCACACATTTAAAAGCATGGGTTTGATTATTTTTCTTAAAGAGGAAAAGGAAAGATTGTGAGGCACCAGGTACAGGATTGAATAAATGCTTTGTCATTTGCTAGTAGTGGGTCTTGGATGAACTATCAATCTTTATGAATCTGTTTTCTCACCAGTAAATCCTCTAACTCTTGAGGCTTCTCTGAGAGTCATATACAGCAACAAATGCCAATGCTTTTCAGATCTGCAGACAGAAAGGCCCTTTACAAGAACTTGCTATGATGATTATTTCTGCTTGCTACATTCTAGGGAGCCCCACAGTGCCGAAACAACACTGGTTTATGCTTCACAGCTGTTCTGGTACTGTTTACTGCACATGGGTGAACGGTTGAATTTAAGGAAATAGTTTACTTACTATAGGGTTATAACTGCTGCAGATTGCATGAGGGTGTCTCCCACCTAACGTAGAATACAATCTTCATCATCTCAAGGGGCAAACAGATGCCAGATGCCACACTGCATGTGCAACAGAGAGTAGCCAGGCATGCTGTCTTGTAAAAATGTAATGGCAGGTACTAATATGATTAAAGCTCCGGTGAACAAGCCTGATCCAGTGACATGTTGTTTTGAATTCCTGTATAGACATTCTTGGACAGAAGATTCTGTTTTTCACTTGATTACCCATTGAGTTTCTTAAGTTTGGCTGAGCCTTTTATTTATTCTTCATTTAGACCAGTATGGTACACTGGAGTGAACACATGCTTTGGAGACACAACATTGGGTTTCATCCTTCCTTCTTAAAAATAGGCTATTTATGAGTTACTATTTATTACCACCCTCTAAGCTTTGGCTTTTCTCACCCTCTAAATGTTGATTTTTAAATTATTTTAATAGTAGATACTTACACACTATAGTCTGATAATGTGATGTGTGTTGTATAATGATCAAATTAGAGTGAGCAGTTACCATTTGTATCTCCTTAAACATATCAAATCACTTGCTGTACAACATGCATATTTAAGAGCGGATCATATTTCAATATGACATGAACTGATCTAATCAGATGAATTAACACTTCCATCAATATACCATTATTTTGTGTTGGAGCCTTTGAGGTCCTTTTGTCTAGTTATTCATAAAAATATGAGCTATGGACCTTTGAGTCTGCTTATAGAATTCTGTAGTCTCTACAAACTATGTCAAATCTCTCCTACAAAAATGGTCAAACCCCAAGACCCACCTTATCAGCTTTTGGCAAAACAGTGACCCTACTTCTTGTACCATTTTCTTGAATAAGTTAGTTATTGCATCACTGTGACTACAGTATCTGATGGATACAATTGAAGGGAAGAGACATTCTTTAGACTCATGCAGAGACTATCCATCCATAATGGCAGGAAAGGCAGGGCAGGATGAGGATGTGGAAGGATCTGTTCATATCAAAGAAGATCAGGAAGCAAGGGGCAAGGCTCGGAACCATGACCAACTTTCATTGCCCAGGCTTTACCTGCCAAATGTCCCACAGCCTCTCAAAACAGTTCCATCAGATGAAGACATAGTAGTCAAACATGAGCCTGTAAAGGACATTTCTATTTCATATTTAAAATGTCTTATACATTTTTTTGACTCTTGCTTATCTTAGCCTACATTAATGTTATCACTCCAAGGTTAGATAACTATTTTGCTTCTTGTGCATTCTCTAGACGTAGCATGCCCTAGCATTTGTAAGTGTATTCTCTGTATGTAATTTCTAGTTAGATGACTGATACATGTAAAATGCTTAATAAGATGCTTAGTACATAGGCAACGCTAAGTAAATAACAGGTTTTAAAAATTATTCTAAAACATCTGACAAACTAACTATTCTTGGCTTGGATACTCCACCCTAAAACTTCAAGGCAGAAAATCCAGCCTGGCTCTCTGAGGGTTGTGACTCTGACCTTTGTATTTTTTCTTTTGAGTTCAACCAGGCTCACAGGGACAAGATGATTCCTATAGCCAATGGGATATAGACCTTGGGGTGAATGGATTAGTGGCCTCTCAGTTCTGAGCCTAGTATTTTGATAGGAATTAGAAAGAAAGGGAGATCACTTTTTACAGCAAGTTCTTAGTTGTTTCAAAGCCAGCTTATGTGTTAATCAAATAAGCAAAGTGCTGATGTGCACAGGTGTCAAGATAGTGTCAATAGTTTAAGTCCTGCCTCATTTATCTACATTACTGTGGATGAAAGCAGATCTGTAAATGCAGGAACACTGAACTGTATGACAAAGATCAATTACAAGAACTTCCACACAGTGGATTAAAAAAATAAACAACATGTTTTTCCAAGAAGATTGTAAATGCCTTGTCTTTTTCTGTTATTTATATTTAAGGAAGTAATTTATAGTAATGTAAACCTCTTCTTTTTAAATATTTTTACTGAAAATAGTTTTTTTTTTCATACATTATACATTATTACAATTACCCCACTCTCTATTCCTCCCAGGTCCTCCCCATGTCACCCCTCATCCAGATTAATTCTATTCAGTCTCTCATTAGAAAACAGTTACTTAAGGGATAATAATAATAATAATAATAATAATAATAATAA
>JADRCD010155754.1:0-10297 GCA_019843815.1 Montemys delectorum | reverse complement strand
TTCCCCAAGGAAGAGCACACCAAATTATTGCAGAGTCAAATGTTCATCCCTGGAAACATACATTCAGGTAATATTATGTGGACTGAAGAGGTTATGTTTTGGAATGCATATATATATATATATATATATATATATATATATATATATATATGCCTGGAATAAAAATTAGTATAACAATAGATAATGACAGGAGCATGTGGTCCTCTGAAATGTTCTACCCAGCAGCTGACTCAGATATAGACATCCACAGCCTTACAGTGGATGGAGCTTGAGGGCTCTTATGGAAGAATAAGAGGAAGGACTGCAGGCCATGAAGGGGATAGGAAATCCACCAGAAAACCAACAGAGTCAATCTGGACCCTTAGGCTTCCCGCACATAATGTATCAGATGTGCATCTTGGTCTTCACATGGGTCCCGAACAACTGGAATGGGACCTATTCCAAAAACTGTTGCCTGTACATGGGATATGTTTTTTAAACTGGGCTGCCTTATCTGGCCTCAATGGGAGACAAAGTGCCTAGCCTTGCAGACTTGAAGTGCCAGGGTAGGTGGGTACCAGCGGCAGGGGGTGGCATCTGCTCAGGGAATAAGGGGATGGGGGTGAAGGATGGGGTGAGGACTGAAGGAGGGATGGCCGGGAGAGAGGCAGTGAGCCAGATATAAAGTGAATTGCTAAAAAGTAAAATTAAATAAAGGTCAGGAATTTGAAGAGCAGGAAGTGGTATATGTGAGAGTTTAGTGGGATAAATGTGATTTTATTGTAATTTCAAAAATTAAAAGAAAAAGTTAAATGAGTAAAAAAAGATGATATTAACCCCAAACTAGTAAAAAACAAGTCTTTAAAAAATAACTGACATAGAAATAGCACAGACTTAAAAGTCAAGTGGCGTGCAATGTACCACTTGCAAATATCATTTCAGTGTACCAAAAAAAAAAAAAGCTTATGTAAAATTACTTAGGCAAATGGAAGATAATCAGATAACCAGTTTAATTCATTAGGATTAAGAGAAAAGAAAAGCAAATGGAAAGGAAAAAGAGTGAAGCAAACACAACACAAAAAGAGAGGGATATTTGGTGCTCCATTTGTGTAATTCATCTTATGATATTATGACTTTATGACTATGCCAGGAATTTCTGCAGACATGTAATACGAAGGGCAAATGCTCCTTAGAAAAAATTTCTGTTTCCTCTCATCACTACAAGACTTTCCTGATCAGCCTCTAGTTTATTTAAATAGTCACTGAGTGTGAAGAACACAAAGAGCATGTGAAATAGTCATTCTCTCAAGGGGATAACAATAGGAGGCAGAAATAGAGGAAAGTCATTACATACAAGTTAAGTGTTAGGATATATGAGAAAATCATCTCTGCAGTGAAAGAATTTCAGAAAGAAAGTCAAGTTATGCTGGGACAGGTTAAAGAGTTTGTACACCTCATAATGATGACCTTTAGATGTTGGCTCTGTCACTAAAAAGACTGAGACTTTCAGGAACACGTCTTCATGTCATTATGCGCTTTTCATTGCTTTTAATCTGACATTTTCTATAATAAGAATTAACCTACTGGAGAAAATAATGAATGAAGAACACTCAACTTTCTGAATTATAAACATTCTTATAAACATTATGTCATATGCTGCCTTTTAATTTTACATATTTAATTTTTTAATTATATGTGCATGATTGCCTAGTCAGACTCCAGTTGTTGTCATTCTTTGTTATTCTCTTTATTTACTTTTCTATCATTGTGAAAATTACCATGACCAAGGCAACTTTTAAAAGAAAGCACTTAGTTGGGGGCTTGCTTACAGGTTCCGAGTGTTCGCCTATTAACAGCATGGTGGGAAACATGGTAGGGAGCAGGTAGACATACTACCGGACTAGTAACTGAGAGTTTGCCTCTTATCTACAAGATAGAAGCTGAAAAAAATGCAAGACTGAGCCTAGTACACGGCTTTATGGGCTTTTGAAATCTCACAATCCATCCCTAGTGTCACACCTCCACTAACAAGATCCCACCTCCTATTCCTTTCCAAATAGTCAAGCCATCTAATACACAAGCCTATTGGGGCTGTTCTCAGTCAAACCACTACACCAGTAGTTTTCAACCAGGGAGATCATAACCTCTTTCAGAGTTGAACAATCCTCACAAGATTCACATACCAGATATCCTGCATATCAACTACTTACTTTACTCTTCAAAACAGTGGCAAAATTACAGTCATTACAGCAGTAGTGAATTTTATGATTGGGGGCCACCACGGCAGGAGAAACTGTATTAAAGGGTCACAGCATTAAGGTTGAGAAACACTACAGCTTCAGAGAGGAAGCCTTTAAGTGAACCTGGAGCTCCACAGATGTTGTGTTCTCTACTTACCCTATGCAGTGCTCTGAATATCATATGTATATCACAACCTCCTGGCTATTGTATGGGTACCAGAAATCTAAACTAAGATCTTCATTCTAGTATAACAACCTCTTTATCCACTGAATTCTGTCTCCAGCCCATACTTTTACATACCTTAAAATCTTATTCTTTTTTTTTTTGATATTTTGGTGTCATACTTTTATCATTATAGTTATTTTTGACAGTTTCAAGTATATATAAAATACATTCTGATTATTTTTATTTCCTAACTTCTCCACTCTTCTTCCTGAGTTCATCAACCCCACCTTTTCTGAACAAGTCTCTATCTATCATATTCACACATATTTATTTTGTTTTACTGATGGGCATTGTGCCTTAGTTACTTTTTTATTGCTGTACAAAATGTCATGACCAAGGGAATTTATTAAAGAAGATGTTCGATTTAGTTTAAAGTTTCAGAGACCATAGTGGTGAAGTGCAGAAACAGCTGAAAGTTCACATGTTGATCCTCTGTCATTAGATTGATAGAAAGGCACTGGAATTCATGTGGAACTTTTGAAATCTCTAAGCCCGCCTCCAGTGACATTCCTCCTCCAACAAGGTCACACCTTCTAATTCTTTCCAAACAATTCCACCCACTGGGGACCAAGAATGTATACACATATGAGGCTTTTTGGAGTTGGGGAACATTCTTATTCAAACCACCACAAACTTTGTAGGCATACAGGTTTGGCACTGTCAGTTGGAGCCTGGGGGTCTGGTGGGCTCACCCAGGCATACACAAAGGCAGACAATGACTGTCCTTCCTCTAAAACCCACCAGTAACCATGTGCAGTCCTAGCAGAAACAACTTTAGCTGCTAAAAGACCATCATTGCAAGGTTTTTGTCATACTCAGAGTATACCTTGTCATTGTCCTTCATTTCCTCCATTCTCCACCACTTTATGGAAGCAATCATTTATTTCTCTTTGTATCATTTTTATTATAAACACATGGCCTATTTTTTAGTTAACTAAGACAATCATTTTAATATCTAGTATTTAAAAAGCAGGCAATGAGAACCTTAGTATTCCTTCTCTGCTCATCTTTTTTGGTATATGTTCATATTGTACCCATCACCTGACTTTTTATTATTATTAATTCAATTATTTATTTATTTTACATTCTTTCTCTCCTTGAAGTCCCTCCCTCTCTCACCTTTCCTCCTACCCTATCCACTGTTCAGCTCCTTCTCCTCAGAAAAGGGGAAGCCTCCAATTCATATCAACCAGCCTTGGAATACCAAGTTGCATTAAGATTAGGTGTATCTTCTACTGAGTCTATAAGAAGAGGCAGCCGAGTTAGGGAAAAAGGATCCAATGGTAGGTAATGTAGTAAGAGACAGCCCTAGTTCTCTATTTAGTTGTTGCTTATAAATACTGAGCTGTTAGATAGATAATTGATAGATAACAACTGTTATCTATCCACAGAGGGCCTAAGTTTGTCCCATGCATGCTCTCTGGTTAGCAATTCAATCTCTATGAGGTTAATAATTGATTCTGTACATTTTCTTGTGATATCTTTGACTCCTCTGGTTCCTTCAATCCTTCCTCCCCCTCTTGCACAGGATTCCCCAAGCTCCACTTAATGTTTGGTGTGGGTCTGTACATCTGTTTCCATCAGATGTTTCTGCTTGCAAAGCCTCTCTGGTGATAGTTATACTAGACTTGTGTCTGCAAGCAGAGTTGAGTATCATTAATAGTGTCACGGATTGGCTCCTTCAAATGGAATGAATCTCAAGCTGGGCCAGTTATTGGTTGGCCCCTCCCTGAGGTGGAAGTTTCTGGTTGTGTCTTATTGAGACAGACTCATGTGGTGTTTTGCTGAGGCAAGACCTGTGGGAGGACATGTAGTGTTTGGAAAGAGTATAAGTAGTACTCGACCATGATGTGGGACTGGGGGTGTGGGCTTCAAAAGCTAGCTTTGCAATGTTTTGTTGGCATTGAGTCTAAGCTGATCTTCTTGAATTCATTGAGAGAGGCATGGAAGAGCACTTCTCTTGGTGTACCAGCTATTTTACTCACTCTCATTGATGTGCGCAGATTCAGTGGAGACTTGGCTGTTTCTGCTGGATTGTACCATATCTGTTGTTTTGAATTTTGTATCCTGACACTACTGAGTTGGACTACTGTTATCCTAAACGTCAGAGATTGGAATTGCCCCAAAGAACTACCCCTAAACAGGGCCACATCTTCTCTCCTATTCACCATCTTTTATCCCCTACCTTTAGACAATGGACTAAGAGGGAGGTTGAAGCATTTATTTAGAACCCTTGGTAACAGTAGGTTTTTAAAACATCTAAGCCTGGGTTAGAGAGATGGCTCAGCCAATAAGAGCACAAACTGCTCTTTCAGAGGTCTTGAGTTCAATTCCTAGCGAACACATGGTGCCTCACTACCATCTGTAATGGGATCTGAGGCCCTCTTCTGGTGTGTCTGAAGACAGCTACAGTGTATTCATACAAATAAATTTTTTTTAAAAAAATCTAAGCATATATGTGTGTGTGTGTGTGTGTGTGTGTGTGTGTGTGTGTATACACATACCTACAACTCCCTTAAATTCTCCTCCATCTTTTACTCCTGTACCTTTGTGGCCAAGACAAATTGAGTCAAAGGTTTTATTGCTGGGTTGGGGTTTTTATCCCTCAATTGGAAGTCTTCTCTGTTTACAGCAGGTAGCTGGTTCTGACACCACTATATCCCTCATTGCTAGAAGTCTTGGCTAGGCTGGATTCCTGGGAGTTTTTATTGTCCTTGTTTTCTAGCTCATCCCAGAGATGCTCCCTAACCCAGTTACTGGTGTGTGCCACCAGTGATCCACCCACCTTCTTTTATAAACACAAGAAAGCTAGAAAATACATTCAAAAATTAATTTAAAAAATTAGCTAATAAATGTGTGGTACCCAAAAGATCAAAAATGGAAGAATGTACAATGGTAAGATTGCTCAGTGATCAGGATCTCTTGCCCATGGGCCTGATGGTGGCAGAAGAGAAATAGTTATTGAGGTGTCTTCAGACCTCCTTTACATATCAGCACTTACATATGACGCTTGTACTCCTGTACACACACACACACACACACACACACACACACACACACATGTAAGCAAATAAAGAAATGAATAAATAATCTGCAAATTGGATAAGATATTTTCCAAAATGGCCCCAGACTTCTTGTATGGCAATTATTTATCATTATCATTATCTGTTTGGAAATTATTGCACATGTGTGTCAGTACTAGAGGAAGCCAAAGGCATTACACCACTTGGAGTCAGAGTTACAAAAAACAAAAAACAAACAAACAAAAAAAAAACAACAAAACAAAACAAAAACAAAAACAGTTGCAATCTGCTCAACATGGATGCTGGGTCCCCAGCTCCGGTCCACTGCAAGAACAGTATAGGCTCTTAACTGCTAAGACTCTGTCCAACACCTCAATCCAGATTTCTACCTGAAGAAATTCTCCAGAAGAAAGCTTAGAAAGTGTCTTAGGGAAGACAGGATGACAGACAGGAGATATGTAAGGTCACTGAAGCAGATTGCTGACTGAGAAGGGGAGGCTGATAGAGAAAGATCTGACGAGGTGAGTTCCTTGTATCTGTGGCCACTGATGAGCTATGAGCTGACAGGATGCAGACAGTTGTTGGAGAGGTAAAAGTCAATGCTATCTAGACCTCAGAGTGTTCCAGGAGCTACAAAAGCACCAAACAGGCAGAGCTGAGAGACATTTACCATAAAACAAAGGCATAACTTTGATACAGAGGGGACTATCTCAGAAGTAGTTCAAAAACCACAGGTTCCTCTTAGTTCCAGAATAAGTAAGATTGGAACACAGGAGAAAAGAAAACGAAGGTAGAAAAAAAAGGTGAAGAACAGCATGGATGTAGGAATGGAGACAAGGAGAGAAGGAGAGAGGCAAAAAGGGACAAGAAGGAAGGCAAGCCTCAACTAGACTAAACTACCTTAAATATGTGTCCTTCAGCTAAATCAGACTTCTTCATGGAACCTCTAAATCAAACCTCTAATGGAAGGGTGCAAATTCATACTCAGAATGATAGCAGAGTGTAAAATGTCACATATATATAAGGTATGAGGACAGAGTTATTATGTCACATAATCCAGAGAAACATGGGGAAAATGATATAAACATCATTGATAAGCATTGAAAAAGGATCTTAGGAAACTATTAATAAACTGAATCTAGTAGTATAAAAACAATAAGACACCATGACAAATGGTGAATCAGCTCAGAAAAGCACATGTGCCAACCATTCTATCTCCACTTTAAGACTAGTAGTTAAGGAGGTCCCTTAACTACTTGTTTTTTTTTTCCCCTTAACTACTTGTAATCAGTATTATCCTCGAGTTTTCAGCAAGTGTAATGAGGCAATGAGAAGAATGGCTATGCAAATTTGAAAGGATTAATGTATGTATCTTTATTCCCAAATGACATTATTATGTGCATAGATAACCATGAGGATTCTATATCAAAACTATTATAACCAGTCCATTAAGTATGATGTCAAGTATAATACTTTAACAGTTTGTAGAAAGTCTCTTGCAGTTCTACATTTTGAAAGGTTTTTTGTTTTTGTTTTTGTTTTTGTTTTTGTTTTTTCAAATAAGTTTGAAATTTTGGAACTGGCTGTTCTGGATAAGTAAAATTATTGCACAGTTATATTCTGATGACACAACGGGTTACAATGCTTACTTTCTAAGTGTTAAAGAAACTGAACTTTGAGACTATTCTCAATTGGATGTGGCTTGTGACAGTTCAAAAGTAACTAAAAAATTAGGCATGATGTCAACACTCAGTGCTGCTGTCTTCAAATAAATAAAGGTAAATCAGCCTCCACAGCCATTCCACATATGTGAAAATTAGCCTAAAATGTCTAACAATCCTATACTGAAAAAGGACATGAAGATCTTTGAAGAAATGTTCATGAAAACCAGCATGAGTCTGAAACATTTTAAAAGAAAGAAACCCCAAAAGCATTAATCATAAAAAGAAAAATTGATAAATAGGGATTTAACAAAATCAATATTTCTTCTTTTTTGAAAGACATTGTTCAAAAACAGAAAATCAAGCAAGATATAAGGCAAAAATACAATCTACATATCTGAAGAACTGAGTGTGTGTCTATATATGTATAAAATAATAGATTCTCTCTATATAGATATACATAATATACAAACATATACAGATATATAGATTTTTACACCTTTTAAGAGTACAAATAACAATTAAAAACAAACAGGAAAAAAAGCTTTGTTCAAATACTTCACAAAAAATGCAGACATGATGGGATTCAATACATCTATGGGATTCAAATTGCTTCTAAAATGAGCTAACACTGTACACCCAAGAGTAGAGTCAACATTTCAAACATAACACCAGATGCTGGCAAGGTTACAGAGCACATGAACTAGTACATATAGCTGATGAAAATGAGAAATGGTACAATAAGTTTAGAGAGCAATTATGCAGTTTTTCTTTTAAAGTTGAATGGAGACCAGATACATAACTGAGCAATTTTGAAAGGAAACAAATTAAACACACAGACTGATAACACATGTCTAATAGGAGAATGGTACATGAATGTTTTTATTCATAATATCAAAAAATGCAAACAAGCATAATGCTCATCAACAGGAGGGCAAAATCATACTCTGTGGTGTCTCCCCACGGTAAAACACTTTCCATGACTGCAAGGCAATGGTGTGGATGAGTCATTATGCTGAATTAGTAAAGTCAAATCAAGTCTGGGGTGCATATTTGTTTTTATATAGAATTCTATAATAGATAAAATTAATTTATATTGGCAGAAAGTAGATCAATGGCTGTCTGGGACAGAGGATGGACACAAAATTGACTATAAAGGGAAAGAATATTTTATGGTAATGGAAATACATTATATCTTTATTTTCATGTCATTCAGTGTGTATGCATTTATTAAAGTTGATACTTCAAAGTGGATTCATTTTATCACATTTAAATTATTCCATAATAAATCCAATAGATTTACACATAAGGAATAAGTACATGCATAGCCAAGAATAAGGTAAAATTTTACACATGATGGTTCTTCTTTTAACTCCACTACAGGCAACTCCTATTTCTTGATTTTACGCAGGTGCACTGAATTTTCTGTTTATCTTACATAAGGTTTATCTTGCTTATTAGGAAATAAGTACAGAAAAACTCATCTGAGAGCATATATGCATATGTTTCAGACTTAGGTAATTTTGAAAGCTGCAATTTCACCTTAGCAGCAATCTAGCATTTCTTTAGAAACATGTTTTATGTCCTATTTCTTTTCCCTAGTAGTTACTCAACTCTATTTTTTAAATATTCTGGCAATGGTCAGCCTTCTTACGTGTCTATTTTCATTATTTGTAGGAACTACTTTGCTCTTTCTCAAGATTCTACTTCATCTTCCTCACTGGAGTTCAATGACTTTCCAGTAGCCTGGGTGAGCCTGGGTGAGCCCAGGTGAGAAGCTGGTTTAAAAGCATTCATGGGGCCCTTTTTGTCAGGTATTCTCCAAGTCTCATAACAGCATTTTATAAGATCCTTTATGACCTTGCCAAAATGTGTTACTTCTTACCTATCAAATCTTTGATCTTTTCACTGTTTTATTTGCTGTGCATTCAAGCACCAGTCTACTTCTGCCTCCTCCTGTACTTGGAACTCTTTGCATTTTATACTTCAGCTGTGTTTGATTCCTTTCAAAGGCCAGAGTATTAACTAAACATCTCTTGCTACGTATCTTGGGAACACTGCTAATTACTGTCCTCAAAATTTTTCTCCTATTTAACCTTCCCAATTTCGTGTTGTTTTCCTTCTTCTGGTTGACTCCTAACGAGCATCCAAGAATCACCCACTAATGCTCCAGAGAAAGTGCTTCTGAGTTCGCCTTTGTGGTTGCTGGTGTACTTACTATCAGCCACACCACCTAGGTCACTGGCTTTTGTGTCCTTAGAGAAATTGTTGAGTCAGAGGTGACTCTTCCTAATTTTACTTCACTGTAATGATCAGAGGGAGAAAATTTGAGGACACTAAGAGATGTAAACTTCTTAAAGGGTTTCCACTACTAATTTTTTTTTCTTAAAAGTGTTGGAGCTCAGTCTCATCTGTTCTGATCCTAAGAAGTGAGAAATTGTATCTTATCAGCAATTTTTTTTTTTAATTTTAAGGCAACAAAAGAGAGTAACCAGATAAAACAAACAAAAGCTGGAGGAACACCCTCTTGTTTGCCATTATTGAGAAAAAATGACTACATTAAAATGTAGCTAACAAGTAAGAATTAGCTAATGTTCATTAGATATAAACGTTACAAAAATGTCTTCTACTGGGTGGCAATGGAGCACAGAAATAGGTTCCAAGTAAAGGATGTAATATTAAAAAGTTTATATTACATTATATTTCTTATGGTATAATTGCTTATGCTACTTTGTTTCACCTTTGAAAATATTTGTACAAGCTAAGATTACTGTAAATAACTTAAAAATAATAAATGTTCATTGTAGCTGCCTTGCTGGACAGAGAAACAAGTCCCTCCCTATTGCCTGTTTCCTAGTTGTTAGCATGCATTTTGAGTGCTATAAATGGGATTTTGACCCATAATAACTGTCATTACTCTCTGGATCATGACTGTCTATGCACTTCTTTGTGTGGCATAAAAGTTCAATAAATATGTTTTGAATAAATGAATGAGAGGTTTGCATCATCCCTATGAAAGATGCCTATTATCACATCTGGAAGATGGAAAAACATCATTTCAATACTTTTAACATTGTTTTCCTGTCTATGAGGAGATAAAATTTTAGGAGATAGATAAATAACTTCTCTCCTCTCCTCTCCTCTCCCCTCCCCTCCCTTTCCTCCTCC
>JADRCD010155753.1:0-18361 GCA_019843815.1 Montemys delectorum | reverse complement strand
GTCACTTCACACAGGCCTCTTGTCACCTGTTGTGCTGTCACTTCACAGGGGCCCCTTGTCACCTGTTGTGCTATCACTTCACAGGGGCCCCTTGTCACCTGCAGTGCTGCTGCTGTCACTTCTGCACAGCGGCTCTAAGTCATAGAACCTTCCAGTCACTGCTTTGCTTCTTGTTTGATAAAATATTAACACCAGGAGTGAGGTAAACATTGGTAAGCTTAATTGTGCAGTGGTGGCACGTGCCTTTAATCCCAGCACTTGGGAGGCAGAGGCAGGTGGATTTCTGAGTTCAAGGCCAGCCTGGTCTACAGAGTGAGTTCCAGGACAGCCAGGGCTACACAGAGAAACCCCGTCCCGAAAAACCAAAAATCAAAACAAAACAACAAAAAAAAGAATTATCTAATCCCCCAAGTTCCCCCAAGTGTATAAAGTACAAAAAGTTTTCCAAGTACTTTTAGGAACTAACTATAAGAGAATAGAAGTAATTATCTTTCAAACAAGAGGATTGATCCGTGACAGCTGGTAAGCACACCAGTATGTACATTACCAATTGCGGCTGCCACCAAGGACTCTCCTGTCCTCTGATGATCTGTACCTGGATTTACTACTGTGAGGCAGAAGCTCTTGAAGATGAAAGGAAGAAAAACTCCGCTGTAGGATGGCATGCTAGTTCCATTTCTGTTGCTGTGATAAAATAACCTAAGAGCCAAAGGTTCAACAGTCAGGGCACACGCGGCTCTTGCCGAGGATCAGAGTTCAGTTCCTAGCACCCATGTTGGGCAGCTCACAATGACTCGTACATAGCTAAAGCTCCAGGGAAACTGCCTTTGTAGTCCCTTGCAGTCATGTGTACATACATACCCGCACAGATATATGTGCATCTATAGTTAAAAAATAAACCTCTAAAATACCCCAACAAAAAGCAACTTGTAAGAGAAAGGATTTATTGTAGTTTACAACTTAAGTTGATAGTCTGACCCTCCTAGCGGACAAGTCAAGGAACTCACATGAAGCATCAGTCCATAGCTAGGAGCAGACAGAAAAGGGTACAGGCATGCTCAGTGCTCAGCTAGCTTTCTCCACTCACAGAGTCTAAATGCTAAACCCAGGGGATGGCACTGCACACCTTCAGCCTGATTCTTCCCACAGACATTCACCCACAGGCATTCACCCACAGACCAACCTGGCCTAAACAATCCCTCTCTTCCTGAGACTCTATTTCCAGGTGATTTTAAGTTATGTCAAACTGAGAGTTAAAAACCAACCATGACAGATGGGTTCACTACTGAGAGCTTAATTATTTTGGAAAGCCATTTTGGAATAATTTCATGCTACTGTGCAAAATTAGTTTACGCTAAAATCAAACTTTTAAAATGAAATGATAATCAAGTCTAACTACACACATCATTTATCCGCACAACTGTCACTTTTGCTGAATAGACTTCGCTCCAGGCAAAGGATGCACATACATAAAGAAACAATGTATAGGCTTAGAAGACTCAGGAGCTAATAACACAAAAGTAGCAGCAATACACTTCCTGTTTATACTTCCGAGCCTACAGTACCGACAGCAGCCTGTTTCTAACACCTGCAGCAGAAGAAATTACATTAAATCAGAGACTATGCTGAGAAAAGGGGAAGGTAGCTAAGCAACACCTTCAGGTTTCAACGGAGAAAATGTTTAAAATAAAAGCCTAAATTTAGCCATCAAATGTATATTCATCAGCACAGCTAAAAATGTCTTCATGGTTGTTTTGCAGCATCTAATAAAGTAAAAAAAAAAAAAAATCTGTCTCTGGGCACACCATGCAGCTCAAGTGTGGAAGGTGAGAGCCCTATTCTGCTGGGAGGCATCCTCCTGCATTCATGCCTACCTGACTTCCACTCCAGTTTTTTCTCTCAGAGGTCTTTTCCTCCTTTAAAACCAGCTCAACACCTTTCATGGGTGTGTTCACTGGGTGATGACCATTATGATTTGTACTTAATTTTTTAATAAAAAATGAAAGGAAGCCTAACTTTAGGCTTAGCTTCACAAGTTGTTTCCATAAATGTGTGGTGTGTTAAAGTCTCAATGTCTTTCAAATCCAGAAGGCTGCTTTTCCGCCTTATCTTCATAGAAAGGTGTCACACTCAGCCCTCTGTTTGTTGTATGTTTTCTGTTTGCTAATGTGCTCTTCACTCCTCCCTGAGACCACCCTCCCATCCTCCACAACCAATGTGGTGGGGAGGATGGGACCCAGGGCCTCAGGCAGGCCAGGCCTGTGTTCTACAACTAAATGGTACCTTCAGTTCCTGCCGTTTAGTTTTCCCTGTAAAACTTTAAGCCTTTTGCCTGCCATGGCCTTGGTAATTTTACATCCGGATAGAGCAGACAGTGGTATTTAGAAATCAGATCATAAAGGAATGTTTTAAGAGCAGCCCTGGTTTGAAATGATTGACAATTTCTGTGATAAACATACATCCAGTTTGGAAGTTCTAAGGCTCAGCATGTAGTTCATGCTATCACTAGTTTAATAACTGGTTCTCACAAGCGAACAACAAACAGAGAAAACAACAACCTACCAAACACCTCCAGGCATACAATGCAGCAGCAGAGTGCACCAAGTTAGGCTGGCATCTCCACTAAGGGCTCCTTCATTCGAGACACCGCAGAACACCCCTGGCTATGTGAAGTCCATGACGGGTAAAAACCGTTCCATGTGCATCCCTGTGGGAGCTGAAGCTAAATAAGCTAGTTGGCTGAGTTACTTAGAACAGAGTACTCAGCTCACTGACAGCGGATTATTTTCCACTTGTCAGGGATGTAACGGAGTCAGGACAACAAACCTTGCTTTTTTTTTCTGCCACAAATGTGGACTAAATGTAACGGATAGCCAATAACCCATTTTAAACTGTAGGATGGACTTCCAAGATGGCGAGGGGGCAGATGAGTTGGCAACATTGTCAGGGGCATTATGGGAAGGAGCACTTTACTTTCTCTTTGCTACTATATACGCATGTCCCTGCTAAAACTTGTTTGGTGGCACACACACAAGGTCTGCACGGATGAGAAAAGCAGTCAACACTTTACTGCTGCCGTGTTGAGGGCAACACTTTTTTTCCCGATTTATTAGGACGTTAATTATTTCGTCACCGACTTACCAGAAATTAAAAAGTCAGAACAACAAAAAAGAAAGATAACAGATCTAAAATAGGGAAAATGTAAAAGCATGAATTTTGTTGGAAATAAAATCTCACCAGTCTCAGCTGGGCGGTGGTAGCACACGCCTTTAATCCCAGCACTTGGGAGGCAGAGGCAGGTGGATTTCTGAGTTTGAGGCCAGCCTGGTCTACGGAGTGAGTTCCAGGACAGCCAGGGCTACACAGAGAAACCCTGTCTCGGAAAAAAACCAACCAACCAAACAAACAAAAAAAAAAAAAAAAAAAAAAAAAAAACAAAAAAAACCCAGTCTCTTGCAAGTCAGGACTCAGAGCCGCCTGCCCATCACCAGGACTTCAGATTCCCAGGGGTCAGAGAACACCAAAAGGAAGTTAAAGGCTAGCCCTTCTAGCCTCATTTCTCCTGGCCATACCTCCAGAGTCACCTGAACTTGAAACTGGACACTTATGTGGCTTTCTTCTCAGGCATCAGGTTTGGAGCTGGAATAAACTTGGGTCTTGTGGTTTGCATTTTAAGTGCTTCCACCAAAGGCTGATGGGTTAAGTAAAGGCTGGCTCCCTAGCCTGCTCTTCTGAGGGATGGTACAACTGAGAGGTGGGCCCTTGGGGAGGTAGAACTTTGGGAGGTGGCCTTTGAAAAGGTAGAACCTTAAGGAGAGAGACTCTTAGTGAGGTAGAACTTTGGGAGGTGAAACCTGAGGGAGATGGGTCCTTTGAAAGGTGAAGCCTAGTAGAAGGAAGACAGGTTGCTGGGGACGTGTCTTTGGTCTGTGCCCCTCAACCCTACCCCTTATCTCTGCTTCCCAGCAGGCAGGAGGTAAACACACCTTCTCCATCATAAGCTCCCACCGTGATGTACTAAGTTACCACAAGTTCATAGCGATCTGACTGGAACCATAAGATTTCCTCTCTGAGGCTGAATGATACAAAATCCTCAGTACAAATGTTTCACCCTGTACAAAAAATTAACTTTTTGTTTTGTAGGTTACTCAAAGCCCAGTAGGTTCTTTAAAGGCATTCTGGCCCAAACTGCAGTTGCTTGGAGTGCTCTCAAGGTGCTGGTTTCAAGGGACAGGGTTTATTTTAGTGTTATTTAGGAAGATACAGTCCAAGGGCTCACAAATGGTATGGCAGTCAGAGCGGAACTACAGGGTTTAAGCATTGCTGCTTGGGCTCAGGGCTTTATAGACAAGTTTAGTCAAGAAAAGCTCCTTTATCAGTGTGATGGTTTGTATATGCTTGGCCCAAGGAGTGGCAGTACTAGGAGATGTGGCCTTGTTGGAGTAGGTGTGTCACTGTGGGCACGGCTCATCCTAGCTGCCTGAAAGTCAGCATTCTGCTAGCAGCCTTCAGATGAAGATGTAGAACTCTCAACTCCTGCACTGCCTGGATGCTGCCATGTTCTCACCTTGATGATAATGGACTGAACCTCTCAACATGTAAGTCAGCCCCAATTAAATGTTGTCCTTACAAGAGTTGCCTTGGTCATGGTGTCTGTTCACAGCAGTAAAACCCTAACTAAGACAATCAGCATCAAGGAGAAGCCAAATCATGTGTCCCCAAACTTAGGGAAAGTCATCAAATCCCATATCCCTGGGCACAGCTCTATCAGTTTCCACACAGAACCAGCTTTAGATTAATGGTGGCTTCAGTAGCCACGCTCTAGAGCAAGCTTGGGGTCCATGACGATTTCCAGGGGTGCATTCTTGCCAGCCCAACTTCTTGAAAGTGCCGCAGGAGTTGGAGCCTTACTTTGGAGTTTTGTTACTGAATTCAATACCACTGGGCTGTAACTGTGTGGGCAGTAGAGGTCTCGACAGCTAGCTGGCCTAAACAGTGGAGGGTTCCCAGGCTAGATAGAACCTTTAAGGTGGAGATGGTCAGTTTCTGAAGACACACTGCAAGCTGCCGGCGACAACCGAGGGCGTCTATAAAACCATTTTTATAGGTTTCCATCTTCCTACAATGTCAGACACAATGACAAATATTACTTACTACTGTGCTTAAGATGTGATGGGTAGCTGTCCCTTCCTTTAAACCACAGACAAACCATGGCTTCGAGATGCTTTTGCTGCCATTGGAAGGATATTTGGTAATATCCATCTAAAAGGCTGTAAGCATGGGCCAGCAAGATGGCTCAGTGGGGAATAGTGCCGGCTGCCAAGACTGGCAACCTGAGAACCAATTCCAGCAAAGTGTTCTCTTCTACATACTAACTGTGGCATGTGCACCCCACACCCAAATACATGCTCATAAAATCAGTGTGATAATTTCTAAGATGCTGTCGCCATTGTAGAAAGTTGAGAACTATAGGGAGTGGGGCTCAGAGAGGGGGAAAAAGATCGCAGTAAGGGAGAAGCATCAGAATTTTAAATGTGTCCAACGTTCTCATACTGGAACCCATGTAGTGGTATTGAAAGGTGAGGCCTAAGGGCAGCATCTGGGCCACAGAGTCCTTACTTTCATGGATTAATTAATGCCTGCATCTTGGGAGTCAGTTTTGGGGAAGTGGGTTTCTTATAAAAAGAAGGCTTTTTGCTCTCTTTGTCCTCTGCCATGAGATGAAGCAGCGAGGCCCTCTTTGTACACCACAGACACATGGCACTCCTCACAGCCTCCAGCACCTCGAGGGATAAACTTGTTCATTGTAAATGACTAGTCAAGGTGGTTTTTTTTATAGCAGCAAATATGATCTAAAATGGAGAGTGATGCATGGGGTCTTAAATACAGGGTAGAATATTAGTGTAGGCTTCGTGAAGGCCAGAGTCCTGCCAATGCAACCCCAACAACGAGGTTACAGAGTAAGGACACACTAATCGTGAGTGAGTATGTGGGAGTGAGTATGTGGGAGTGAACAGCACAATAGGAGCTGATGACTGGAGAAAGGTAATTTTATAGTAACGAAGGGAATAAAAACGTTGATATTTACATTATCCATTTGCCTTAAAAAAAATCAAGAAGGTGGTGGGAATGTTTCTGTTCAAACCCACATTCACATACGTGCCCTTTGTTAGATCTCTGGGAAAGGGGATGTCCTTTCCCAGAGATTAGAATGATTTGAAGACTCATCAGTTAGCTAGCATCAGGCTCCTGAGTAGTCCCGGGCATCAGTACCACCCAGGTGTAGCTGAACTAAGAGAATCTATTACATATTCTCAGTATTTCATTTTTTGGGGGGCAGGGAAGGGGAGATAATGGGAATTGAACCTAGGAACTGATTCCTAGAGGACCCACTGAGCGACACAGCTCCAGCTGTAGGCAGCTTGTCACAAGCACAGAGCCAGGCTACTTCACAGTACTTTCTCCTGACCTGAGGGACCTGCCCCCAGCCAAGGAAACATCCCTTATGCAACACCAGGATGCCTCTATTTGTTTAATCACAGCGAGTGTCATGGCTCTGAATTCTATTTTTAAAACTCAGCCTTGGACTGACTTGCTAGCTGCTGACTTCTATTTGCCTGTACCGAGTTCCACTCTATCACTTTCACTCATTTGCTGATGTCCCTTAGCCAGAAAAAAATTTAAAATGATCCTATGCGTGGGTAGTGGTGGTGATTTATGGTTTTAGAAAGATTTAATTTTAAAATTATGTGTCTCTGTGTGTGCCAACTTGCTTGTATGTGCACCATATACATTAAGGTGCTCTGAGGCCAGAAGAGGGTGTTGCTCCCTGGAGTTACAAGCAGAGCATTCTTCTCTGTAAGACAGTATGCATTCCTAACAACCAAGCCATCCCTTGAGCCCTCTCCCCTTATTTATCTTAAAGACAGAGTCTCACTGTATAGCTCTGGCTGGCCTGGAACTCTATGTAGATCAGGCTGATCCCACTCATAGAAATGTGTTTGCCTCCGACTCCCAAGTGTTGTTTTGAAGGGCGTGAACCACCATGTCCAGCTCACGAGAATATTTTTATGAGCCCTCAGCCCTCTATCATTTTAGAATGGATTCTAGGAAGTGCGCTCCCTCTCTTCCTCCTCTTGTAGCGACCTTGGTATGTGGTGATGGTATGTGTGTGTGTGTGTATAATTCTAGTACACACACACACACACACACACACACACACACACACGCTCAGCCTTCCCGTGTCTAGAGTCTGGCAGGGTGGAGTGCAAGTTCCCAGTGGCCACCACCTCAAAGGAAGGGCTGGATGGGCCACCACCTCAAAGGAAGGGCTGGATGGGCCACCACTTCTGCCACGTGTGTCTCAGACTCAGGCTATCTGTGGCTGGGGTCTCACTTCAGGCTGCCAACGGCTTGCCTAGCGCCCGGTCCAGGGCAGTCCACTCGGGCGGAATGACGCATTAATGGTCATTATTCCGATGCATGACTACCTAGGCTCCCGCGGCGTCGGGCCGACCTTCCTAACCAGTGCCCCCGCCTCCGCGCGACAGGCGGGCAGCGCATGCGTGTCTGCGAAGCCGGGCTGCGGGGACGCTGAGCCTCCGGTGGCGCGACCGCGCCCTCGGAGCGTCCCAGCGGGCGGACGACGCATGCGCGGGCGGCGCGGTCTTAAGGGCGGCCGCGGCCCGGGGCCGCCCAGTCGGCCTGGCAGCCGGCTTCGAGGTGCGTTCCTGCGCTTGCGCGGCGGCGGTGATGAAAGCGATGGCGGCGGAGGAGGAGGTGGACTCGGCAGACGCCGGTGGAGGGTGAGGATCACCCGGAAAGGGGGGACGACGTGGGTCTCGTGCGCTCTGGCGACCCCGGGCGGCCAGCCGAGGGAAGGCGCGGGCGCCCGCCCTCTCGACCCGTCGGGGGCGGACAGGCCGCGCCAGGGCCGCGGGGCTGCGGGGAAGGAGAGCGGCTGCTGTTGACGGCCGTCCCGGCGATCCCGAGCGCGGCGGAGCTCGGAACTCCGCGCTGGGACACGGTCGTCTTCCCTGGACGCGGGAGCCGGACGTCGCCAGGGTGGGAGAAGGCGTCGGCCTCGGAGCCCCGCGGGACAGCTGACCGTCGGCGGTGCGGGATCGCGGGGCCCGGGGCGCTCGCGTCCCACCTCCCGCTGCCCCGTGCGCTCCCGTGACCCGGCGGTCTGGCTTCACTAGAGAAGTCTGCCCGAGCAAACTTTGTGAAAGTTGAAGGGCAGATGCCTAACGGGAAGGAAGCCCTTAAGTGTTTTTGGTTTTGTTTTTGAAAACCAGGATCGCTCTGTGTAGCTCTGGCTGTCCTGGAAATCTGTAGACCAGGCTAGCTTTTCAGATCTGCAGAGTCCCAATCCTTTTGCCTCAGCCGTCCCGTGCTGGGATCACAGGTGTGAACCACCACACCCAACTTTTTCATAGACATATTAAGTTATTCTTCTCAGTCTTTGATATGTCATGCCCTTGTGAATAGAATAATGCTTGTGGAAAAATTAAATTACTATGGAATTACCATTATTTTGTATGGACAGGACTATACATCTCCTTCATAAATTAAATATTTTGACAGTTGTACTTCAGCTATTTGGAGACATTTGCAAAGGAAAGATAACCATAGGGAAAATAGATTATAGTAATGTGAAAGGAAGTATTTCGGAAAGATGTTAGGGGAGGAATATTTTGAAATGTTAGAAACTACACTCTTCAAGTTTTGTTTAAGTGATAATTAACAAGTGGAGCTCACTGTTTGGTCTGTGGTTGAACTTCCTAATTATACTGATATGAGATACAGAGTGTGTGTGGTACAACTAGGACCTGGTACCTTGTGTTTCTGTTAAATTTGTCAGGACAGTTTCTGGCTCTGAGAATTCTAACTTGTGGGCCCTTTTGGTCTTAATACTATGAGGCTCAGGAATCCATAGCACAACGGTGAGAGTGACATGGCTCGGGTGATGACTGGAGGTCACTGAGAGCAAGACTGGCCACAGTCCCCAGACAGAGGTAGACCTCCCTGGGATTGAGCAGTGCTGGACAACCAAGCAGAGAGAAGGCTAGGTTCCTGCTGGGTGCTCCTCCAGTGTGGTCATGATAATCCTAGAGTCTGCCCTGTGTGTAGATCTGACCACTCCCATTTTCATTTGGAACTTGCTCCTTCAGGTCTCTGCGTTCAGCTTTAAGGCATTTTCCTCATATTTCTGCTACTTCTCAATGGGATTGGGATTCATGGGATATTTGCCTGCCATTTTGAGTTAAGTTCTTCAAGATATTTGGGCTTAGATGATGCCATAATTTGGGTCTGGTCTGAATATCCTAAGAGGCTTCACATGTTGACATTTAATCCTCATGGAGAGGAACTGAGTGGAACTCCAATGTGATGGTAGTTCTCAGAGGCAAGAGTTTGGGATCAGTCAGTAGAACCGAGTCCTGTGATTGAACCCTTGTGGTTTTCTGAGAAGAGGAGGAGAATTCAGTGTATGTACAGTGTTCTCAGCTCCCCGTGTCTTGCCATGTGATACCCTATGCTACCCTGGGATTTTACCAGGAAAAGTCTGACACTAGAAGTAATCCTATTTTGTACCTCCAGAACTATGATGAGAACACCTCATTTCTCTACAGATGGGGAGATGATACTAATAAAGCAAGTGATTATAAGCTGTCGTACTACAGCATTTGGAGCATACAGTTCTTTCCCTTTGTGGCTCTTTGTGGAGACAAGTTTACAGGGAAGCTTTCAAAATCCTATCCCTTTCAGTTGCAATACAGTTGAGAAAGCCAAACATAATAAGAATAGGGTAGATTGCTTTAATGAGATCCCAGAGAATTACATGCTAGTAGAGTTTAGGTGAAAGCCATCACAGAGATTCACCATTGCAGAGTAGACCAAGAAACAGGTGGTTTGCAGGGCACGTTGGACTTGATCTGTACTGGCAGACCATTGCTGAATTTTCAGGAATTTTACAGCACTAGCATCCTGAAACCAGCCACAGTGGGAGTATTTACACCATGGAAAATTATCTGGTTCTATTAAATAAGACCGGATTTTTCTCTACTGCCTCAGTTTATTTGCCAGCATCCTGCTGGGTGTATGTTAAAGTCTCTGTATAGTCCTGTGCATTGGATTAAAGAGTGAACTTCTTTATCTTGCCTCCTAAAAAACTGCTAAGATCTAAACATTCCTTCCTGCTGCTACTGCTCTGTAATCCTTGCCCCAAGACTTTTTCAAAATCTTGAAATTCTTCAATGCTAATCCCAGTGCTAATGCCCGTATTTATTCACACACATTATTGACTTTTCACACATCATATACAACACACACACACACACACACACGCACACACACACACACACACACACACACAGTGACCTCAAGCTCTCATATGAACACTGAACTATTGAGCTATGTTCCCAGCCCTCCTGAGTGCTCTTCAGTGTTCACTACTATAGTGAAAGTCTTATTAAACAGCTAACTCATATTTACTCTTAACCAAGACCAGTCGTTAGCTTTACTAAGATCTACTCTTTTAACTATTTTCTAAATGCAAAAATTCCCTATGAGTTTATTATAGTCTTTTTATTTTTTTAATTTATGAATAGTTCTTGAACTATCTTTTCTTTGAAGGACTGAGATCTCATTCTCTTCTGGGCTGAAGTATAATCGTACTATTTGGTTTTGCCAGTTGTTTATATCTACTTTTTCACATTTAACATTTAACATGTTTAGACCATACCTCGCTTTGTCTTCCTTTAAACAGTGTGAAGTGTACAGCTCATCCCTCTACTCTTCTCATTTTTTTGAAGACAGTTGCATTCTTCTGGTTATCTACACTCCTTTGGCTTCTATCAAATCTGTTCCCTTTATTGTCTCTGGATAACGAATCAATGATCAAGTCCCCATAGAGTCTAACGACCTGCCCTTTCTTGTCCTACTGTTACCAAAGAGCCATTTAGTTCAAACTATTCATGTTCTTTCTCAGGGTTTTCGTTAGGTTGCTAACACATTGTACATAGCTCATTTTATTACTTCCTTTATTCAAGAGGAATGCTCTTCTTCACGCACAGTGGCTTTATAGTTATGGTTTGTCCCCAGTCCAACTGCAACGCCATTTGGAATCTGAGTGGCTTCCACATAGCTTTGGGGTTTTATTTCTTTTCTGTGTACCTGACTCAAACTCTGAAAAGCCATATTTTCATGCTTCCTACCTTCCTTGCTTTCCTACCATTCATCATGGTTTGTTTCCCTTTGGTTTTTTCCTGTAACTCAAAATTGATTGTTACCCTCTTTCTTTAATGTCATGGTATTTTGTATGTTGGTTGATGCATGCTCATGTATGTATATGTGTGTATATGTTGCATGTGGAAGCCAGATGAGGAAGACCACCCAGCACCTCCCTCTGTTAGTCTCTGCCTCACTCTTGAGACACAGGGTCTCTCACTGAACCCGAGGCTTGAGGCTTGCTGTTCTGGCTCAGCAGGCTCCTGTGATCGATTGTCTCCCAGTCTTTGGGCTGCAGGCGTGCTAGGACATGTTTCCTCAGTGGGCATCAGGAACTGAACTCAGGCCCTCATACTTGCACAACCATTGTTTTACCCACTGAGTGATCTCCTCAGCCTCCATGGTATTTCTTAAAAAATGTTTTGAAGTTGTAGCCTTGAACTTTTGATTTTTCTGCCTCTACTTCCCAAATGCTAGGATTGCAGGCACGTAGTACCACAGTCTGCTCTAAAGTTCCTTTTTCTCACTTCGATACTATTTAATAACATACATACTTATATATTTATTTTGTCAGCTCAGAACAAGGCTTTTGTTTACTCACATGTTTGGCAGAATCCAAAGGGGCTTTATAAATGGTAATCTTCAATAATTTCTTATTAAATTTTTAGCTATTATAAACTACATGAACACTGAGCTTACAAACCTAGTAGTTAATTATTCACACCTTAGGGGTGTGGCTTGTTTTCATAATATTCAGATGTTTGTATTTGAATAGGACAACACTTAGAATCACACACCTAAATTTTCCTGGGATATTGGAAATAGGATTCTATTTCTTGACCTTAGATGAACCAACCCATGCCCCTCTGTTCCTGCACCCCAGAGTAGGTCTGCAATCACAGACCAGCAAATGCAGATGTCAATTCTGTGACAAAAAACGAAGCTTATAAAATTAGGGTAGAGTACACAATCAAAACATGTGCTTCAGGATTCAAAGATGTGAGCCATACTATTTAACACTCATCCCGAAACGTTCTGTACTTTAAAAGCAGCCTTGACTAATTGTTAAGTTTTTAGTTAAATTTAATGCCCTTGATTGAGTTACAGAAAATGTGGATAAGCTCTTTTCAAAACTGACTTAAGGAGATGTTGCTCCAACGGTAGAATAGTGAGTGTGAGTGCTCACATGGAGCAGTGTGAGTGCTCACATGGAACTGCTTCACATGTGCTTGACTCTTTTCCTGTGTGAGGGAAGGTAGGAAATGCCATAGAGAGGATATGTGTATATGCGTATTCTTGTGGGTATGTCAACTCTTGCTTTTATAAGAGAGTGTAGTTCTATATAGCCTAGACTGGTCTCAAAATCTCAATTTTTCTGCTTCAGCCTCCTGAATGCTGGTATTACAGGCCCGAGTCACACCACTCAGCCTTTAAAAGATTCTAAATTAATATATAGGTGTATTAGAGGGCAAGTGCTGTCATGGATGAATAGCCAGTGAGAAGCTAAATCATTTAAGCTTCATACATCTAAAAATGTATTCATCACTTAAGTTGTTCTTACATGTGACATATTCTTTCCCCTCTTTCTGTTTCCAAGAAAGGAGGCCTTTAGTTGTGTTGGTGTTCTAATTTGGAACTGTTTAATTCTTCTTTAATTAAAGAATTATTTTAGAGGAATATGTATATTACCTCTAATTTGTATATTTATTTTTAAAAACCCCAAAGCTTCATGGATTCTTTAAATAAGATGCAATTCTTTGTTTAGATTACTTAACAGAGAACAATAGTAAGCACATTTTCTGTTCTTCATTATATCAATAGAGGGATGGCAGCTATTTTAAGCAAAATTATAACATAATGAAATCCTCTTTACTTATAACCTAATTAGAAATGTTACGTTAAGTGGCCAAAAGAGTGTGTGGAAATTGGCCAGGCTTCTGTATATTTTCTTCAGGATACTTTGAAATCTCTTTCACCATTTCACAATATTTACAGATTGTGCAATTCAGGTTTAGTAACACTATAGATAGTCAAATGTCTCAGAGAACAAAACAGGAATTACCAGGAACTTAAGTGTTCATGGCATGAGGAACAAATACATTGTTAGTAATAGTTACACAAAAATTAGGTAGAAAGTTCAGGGGGAAATGCAGGATAATTAGAATCAAACTTTTTTTTTTTTGTAAATATACTTTAATATGGTAATCACAACTGCCTAAGTGACAAATCCTAAGAGTTGTCACTTTTAGTGTGGCTTTCTACCCTTACTAATTTTTTGTTTCCACCTGAGCAGTTATAGATGTAGATCAAGAATCTTAATTATTTTCTTTTTAAAATTAGATGCTTCTGGGCTTGTATCTTCTTTACCAAGAAGGTCAGTGCCCAGGTCACAGGGCTTTTAAAGAAAATCTTTTGGCACACACTGGCAAGCCTTTCTGGTGTTGTATGTGTTTACTTTGGGAAAGTTACAATCTTCACAGTGAATGGACACACTGGCAAGCCTTCCCAGTGTTGTATGTGTTTACTTTGGGAGTTACAATCTTCGCAGTGAATGGCTTTTCTTTGTATTACAGTTGATACTTCATCTCCTCTGACATCAGGCCTTGGCGATGGATAATAGTGCTTACTGATTATTGCTTAAATAGGTCATACTTTTCCTTTTTCCAAAGATGTGTGGAGACAACTATGTCTGTTTACTGGTCTACAGATGGACCCTGTGGATTTTTACCTTGAATCTATGACCACGGAAGAATGGCTCTGAGTCTGACAGGCGTAGTTTCAGTCTCCACATGCTAAACCCAGGGAATGCCAGACAGCTGGATGGCCTCAGAGCCTCTGTGGAAAGACAGTCTCCTTGGAGATGTAGTTAAGTTACCGGGCAGACAGAAGAGAGGATTAGCTAAGGAATAACAGAGATGGCAAGAACGTGTGAGGACTTCTGAAGGGTAGACAGACACTGCTGTTCACCCTTTGTAAGTGTTCCTTGGAGCTGCTGTATGGTTAGTACTCTGTCTTAAAGAAACAGAGTTAGAAGTCAGCTTCCGTACTCCATCTTACCCGTAATCTGATTAAAGCAAGCCTGGACAGAAATTCTGTTTGGGCTTAGGGGAAATGCTTTCTTCACAGTTCTATTAGGAATGATTTTTTTTTTTTTTTTTTTTTTACTTCAAATATGCTATAGAAAAAGCTCACTTGCAAAAAATAGCCCTGTATTGCTGAAAAGGTAACTATGAAAATAAGAGATTTGTTGCCCCTTCATTTTTAATGTAATCCACCAAGTACAAACACTAAATTGAACTGTTCACTAGGAGGCAAAAAAAAATCATAGATAATTCTAGCCTTTAAAGGTTATTTTTGTAGGCCAGATGTGGTAGTCCTTACCTGAGGTGCCCGGGTGAGACCCAGACACTACCCCTGGGGGTAGAGGCAGATGAATCAGAAATTGGAGGCCATTCTCAGCTGCTTAGAACACAAGCTTGGATTTCCTGAGAACCTGTCTCACAAAGAAAAAAGCTTTGCTTTGCTTTGTGGTGAGTCAGTGGAGGAAGACTTCTGCCTATATTGGAATCTGCTTCGTAACTTAAAATCTTAATCCCTGTACAAAGAAAGTTTCCATCTAAAAATTGTTTTTAATGATTGAACCAAAGACCTGCATTTGTGATTTCTGTGTCCCAACTTATTTATGTCATTTGGAGCAATGGTAAATTATACTTTACTTTATTTCAGGTTTTTTTTTTTTTTTTTTTTTTTTTTTTTTTTTTTTTTTTTTTTTTTTATACTGACCTCTGGCAAATAACTGTGCTATGACCTGAGGATAGCTGTTTAAGAAAAGTGATGGAAAGTGATGAGGTTCCTGTTCATAATTTTATGATCAAATAAAGACATGACGTTTGGTTAAAAACAAAAGAGCTTCAGTTTAATGCCAATTTTAAAACAAACAAAACCACATTTCTTCCTTCTATGAATATTAAAAAATGCTAATTAATTTAAAGAGTTGCTTAAGCCTTATCACTCCCTAGTGGTTTGTAGATAGATTTGCATACTCAGGAGTGGACTGGTGCTAACATCTTACCTCAGCAGCTGGTCAGTGTAGCGCTTTTGAGGGGTGCCCTTGGTCTTGCTATCTTGTCAGTACATGAGTATGAAACTGGCATCTTAATGCAGGCCATTATATATCAAACTGTATGGCTATGAAAACCAACCAGATGTATCTGCTAATATTCTCCTCTTGATTCTTTCTATTTGTACATACACACACACACACACACACACACACACACACACATGCACGCACGCGCACACACACGCACGCGAGCACACACACACACACGCACGCACGCACGCGCGCACGTACACACACAGTACTACTGAACCTACTAGGAAATTTTGTCTAAAGAAAGTTAACTGTAGAAATAAAGGGATTGGCTCATATTAAAGAGTGTAGCTTCTAGGCCATTGTGCTTCCAGTCACTGTCTGTCACATGCTCAGGACTCTTTCCTGGATTTCCTTCTTTGTGTCAATATTCAGCTATTTTTTTATTGGAAGGTTCAAACCCTTGCCAGGCCCATGTACGTTGTTGTTACAGAACCTGAGGCACACTTGTGCTCTTTGCCTCTGGAGAGCCCATGTGCCCTTCTCCATCACACTTCTGTTAGGTCAGTGACTGCCACCTCAAGTTCCCAGTCACAGCTCTCAAGTGCTCACTTGCATACCAGCCAGTTGGTGTATTTAGTACTGGACATAAGGTCAGCTTTTAAGATGGATTTAACTTTTGGTGTATTCACTCTGCAGTAGACAGATAAACATGTAGAAAAAAATAGCCACTGACTACAGTAACTGTATCTGTAGTAGAGTCCGACCACACCTCTGCGCCCTGGCATCTGGAATAGTTTTTCTGAAAAAGTAAGGCATTAAGACCAAAGGAAGAGCTGTGTGAACCTTGGAGATATTCAATATAAAGTTTTGAGAGGGATGAGGAAAAACAAGAGAAAAGCTGGGTAGAAGCAGACTGGACAGGTTGTAAAGTCCTGGCTTCACAGGACCTAGGAGTATGGGCCATCTGTAGACAATAGGCAACTTCCCAGGCACTGAGGGAGGTAGTCTGCTGTACACTATAGGGATTTGGGGGTCTTTCAGAACTGAACTTAAAGTATCTACTTTTATTACTAACTATATGTCCTTTATCCTGGTGTGAACCAAACTTCAGCTTTCATATCTGTGAACTGGGCCTAAGACCACCCAAAATTGTAAGTGACCTAATCACTCATCAGACATTAGTTACTAAGTACCTGCTATGTAGAAATGCATTTTACAGGAATTGTAGGAGAGCCTATGAAATTTAGAAAAAGCCAAAGGCTGAGTGAGCAAGCATCCCTCCCCAAGCAGCTTACTTCTCAACTCACAGCAACTTTTTGTTTCTCTTGTTGCTTGTTTTATTCTATTTGAAGTACAGGAATCAAACCCAGGGCCTCCAGCATGCTAGACTAATGATCACCACAAACTGTACCCAGTCCCTATTTGAATTTAGTGTGTTCTCTATCATGGTGGTGGTACTGAGGCAAAACACCAGGAATCTTTATTACACCTTCTAACCACTGATCAAATTTAGCCTGTTTTGGTTTTAAATATTCTTTGGCTAAATCTTTATGTCTTGGTCCCTCTTGCCAGTGCTTTGGTTCAGGCCCTTAACTTTCATATGGAATTGATCACTTCTCAAATTCATCCTTCATTCCTCAGGAATGTCTCACTAACATTACTGAATCCTTGCCAGCTGCAGATGGCTACTGAACTCTGTATTGCATCAAATTACTGCAGTAAGGTTTTGGTCTGCTGGTTGGCCTAAAGCTGAAAGTTCATCCACCTTGTAGTTGACTCCTAGCAAGTGTCAGTCATGGCCTGTCCACATCATCTGTTGTCTCAGATCTGCTTTCCTTGTTTGCTTGGTGCTGCTGTGTCATTCTTCTCAGGTGATGTTTATTGGTGCCAAGGATGTTCTGTCAGTTAACCAGCTGTTCTGGGCAGGTTGTACACAGGCCAGCAGCTCTTTGCGCTTTTTCGTGATGTCTAAAACTTTTTCTTTTTCTTTTTTTTAATGAGAATTTTTAAAAGAAGTTTTCTTCTCACTTTAAGCCTGCTGTTCAGGTGAGGTGAACTCTTCATACATAATCTTTAACCTTTTGCCCTTCTACCTGTTAAGAGATGGCCTTATTTTGGGAGTGGTGTTCCTCCCTCCTGCCCTCCCTCTCTTCCTTTCTCCATTTCTTCCTTTCTTATTTTTAGCCTTTCTGTGATTATTTGGAATTTGACTATCCTAGAGAACGTTACTTACCTATAGATACCCAGTGCTTGTCCCATTGAACTAGGCCACTTGTAGCTTGCCCTTGCGGGTGGTGGGGCTCCCCAAGGCCTTTCCAGGATGTAGTAGCTAAGAGTTGGCAAGAGCATGACATTACTTATTTGCATTTTGTTTTTGGTGTTTTAGGTCAGGATGGCTGACAGGGTGGCTTCCTACCTGGTGTCCCACGTCTACATCACACCTTAAAGAAGCTGAAGAGAAAATGTTAAAATGTAAGGTTTTCTTCTTGTAAGTTTCTTCAGCTGTTTACTAAAATAGACCAACCATAGTGCATTGTCCTGAAACTGAAGATAAGATCCTGTGGTGTGATAGCTGCTGGCAAAGAGCTTTCTTGCTCTTCTGTTTCAGCATGTGGCGTGGGGTGAGGGTGGGGCAGTGATTGTTAGTTTTTTGGGTCTGAGATCCCTGTTAAATTCTTAAAGTAGTAAGGATCCCAAGGAACATTGTTTATGGACTATAATTATTGATATTTATTACTAGAATTAAATTTGAATTGAAAATTTTTGTTAATTGTTTTGAAAATAATAGTAATAAAGTATCCATGTTAATATATTTGTAAAAACATTGCCTATTTCCCAAAAAATATAATTAGAAGAGTAATATTGTTTTCAGGAGCACAGATCTCTGTAATGAGCTGGATTCGTACATTCGTTTCTGTGTACTCACTTGTCATGTGACTTGGAAACCACCACTAAAACACTCAGGAATGAGAGTAGAAGAATAAATGGGTGGACAGGCAGGGGAGGGAAGTCTGATGGCTCACAACACATGGTGTG
>JADRCD010155747.1:0-15865 GCA_019843815.1 Montemys delectorum | reverse complement strand
CTTGTATTCAAATGATTTTCTTTATTTCACACCACATATAAGCTTCCTCTCAGTCTCTTTCAGTTGTTAGAGAACTCTGTCAGCATTATCCTAAGGTTTCTTGTAAATCTCATGGGGCTATTCATGACTTCATATAGGAATATTGGGCTCATCCGGTCCCTAAAATTTTAATCTTCACAAACAATAACAAAACAAGTTAAAAGAATGGAGACGCGTTTTGACTAGACATTTCCCAGAAGAATATCTAAAGATGGACAATGGGTACATGAGAAGGTGCTCAGTATCACTAATCATCAGGGAAATTTAACCTACCATGAGTTGACATCTCATATAGGTTAGTTATTATAAAAATAATAAAAAGATAAGTTGAAGAGATTGTAAATGTAACTTTTATTCACCTGGTGTAATTGTCATATTGGAGGCTTACTGCTGAATAAACTCACCCTTATTAGATCTTTCTGAACTCTGGTAGCTGTTTCAATTCAGCTGTTCTGCCTCAAACTCCTCATCAAGCTGACTGATTCAAACTGGCTTCTCACTGAATTGCTTTGCTTGGCAAAGATGTCTCTGAGTCCCACAAATTGAACTACACTGATTACATGGAACTGAACTGAACTCCACTTAACTGTAGAGCTCTGCATTCAACTGAATTCATCGGAATTGACTCCCAACTGACTGAACTGAGCTCCTCTTAAATAGCATCTTTTCCCACTGTTATTGTGAGAGTTAGGAATATTCTATCCTGTCAAACCTTTTTCTGAATTTTCACTTTGACTGTCCCTCAATTAGAGGTCATTGTTTGGAATTAAATATGTATAGTAAGGTCTTGTCTGTATTACAGCCAGTGGGCTTAAAGGTATGTGACATGTCTGCATTCCAGATAAATCACACAGATCTAGAAGGTCTTTGGATGTGATCAGAGCAGGCATGTTGCTGGATTAAAATTCCTCTAAAAGAAATGGCAAATGTCAATGAGGATTCAGAGACAAATGGATTATTGTATATATTGGTGCAAATGTAAACTGTTGCTATATTTACAGAAAATGGTTTGGTATTTTCTTCAAAAATTAAAAATAGAACTATTGCATGATCCAGCAATCATGCTACTGGGTATATACCCAAGGGAAATTAATTCAATTCATGCAGAGTTATCTGTATGGATATGTTCTTTACAGGGTTATTCACAATAGCCACAACATTATTTGTGTCCATCAATAGATAAGTGGATTACAAAAATGTAGTTCTCTCTGGACTTTTATTTAGCCTGAAAGTGAGAATTGGCAATAGCATGGGCGAGCACAGAGTATAATGCTAAGAGAAGTAAACAAGACATAGAAACACAGATACTGAATGATCTTACATGTGTAATATAAAAATGTTAAACTCATAGAAGAAGATGAAACTGACAAAAATATAGCAAGTCCTCGAAGATATTGAGGATGGAAGGGAGTTGTTGAAATGATAAAAGATTTAGGTTATTTAGGACCAGTAAACTCATGTTGCAGGATATTTGATTACATTGTGAACTCTGAAATTGTGCACTGAAAAATATTTTCTCATTGTGGTATGGCTCAGCCCTAGTACACACCTTTAATCCAAGAGCCTTCTGTTTATTGTAAACAAGTTGTGGTGTGGCTCAGCCCTAGCATAAACCTTTAACATAAGACTATGTAAACAGGATTAAAGAAAGCCAACCATAGGTCAAGAGCTAGAGCAAGCAACCAGATGATAGAGAATGAACATAAGAAAACCCAGGGAAGAGAAAGGAGAGTCTGTGAGTTGAAGGATATATAAGACAGTGGAGAAGGAGAAGAACTTTTTCCTTCTGAGACATTGGTAGAGGAGGAAGGTCAGCTGAGTGCTTTCTCTGCCCCTCTGAGCTACCAGGCTTTCACCAAAACATCTGACTCCTGAGTCTTCATTTGGTAAATCCAAACATTTGGAATCTTGTCATCTCTTAGGATCTTTTTGTTTTCTAAAGAGACAGAAAGGGAGTAGATCCAGATGGGAGAGGACAGGGTGGGGGTGGATAGGGGAAGATCTGGGAGAGTAGAAGGGGAAACTGTGATCAGAATTTATTGTATGAGAAAAGAATCTATTTTCAATGAAAGGGGGAAAAAGGGAAAAGACCAACAGTGACAATAGTTAATTGTAATATATTTTAGACTTGAAATTGTTGGAGAACAGACCTTAAGTGTCCACACCACAAAAATGGTAACTGTGAGCTGACAGGTATATTGATTGGCTCTTGTCAACTATTTCACAATAGATACACATGTAAGAACATGGATTTGCACCGTACAGACACAGTTTTTTGTCAGTTACTTCTCTGGAAAATATTGTTTTGTCAGACTTATCTCCTGATTTACTTTGTTTATTTTTTTTAACTTTCCATCTGTTCTTTGTGAATTTTACATTATGCACTCCAATCCCACTCATCTCTACTTCTCTTCATACCTCACCTCTACTTTTGTAATCTCCCCTAAGTGGAGAAAAAGAAATCTCATTGTGGAAGCTGTAATATGTTAAAATGTGTCCTACAGTATACCCTTTAGTCCATATTTCTTTGTTCACAAATGTTCAGTAGTGAGTTGTTGGTCTGGTACAAGGCCTTTGGCTTCTGTTATACAAGCAATACTGGAACATCACTGGGACTCCTCTGGGATATCCTGTTGTTGCTCTGTATCATGCCCCTTCATGCACTTCAGCAGTTCATTGATGGGGTAGATGTTGGGATGGGACAGATCAAAGCCCTGGATTTGGGCTTGAGAGTATCTAATATGGTCAGCCCAGTGGGTCCTCTGAAACCATACTACCAGGGCAAGCTCTCCTGCCTTGCCCTGGCTGGGCCGTAAGCCAACAAGAGACAGAGCCAGTTCTCCTACTCTCATGGCTCATCTTCATCCATGCTATCAGGCCCAGCTCTACTGTGCTGCCAAGGTGAAGTGCAGGGCCTGCTCTTCTGAGGGCTGTGGCAGGGGAGGGGCAGTGACAACTATCCTGCTCTCATGATCCCATGGTACCAGCTCTCCTGCCCGCTGCATGAGAGGAGGGCAAAAGGTAGGGGAGGGAGTCTCTCCCTTGTCTGTGTCACTTTCCAGAAGAGAAGAGGCAGGGCCAGCTGTCCCATGCTCATATCCTCTGGGCAGCAGCTCACTCACAACTCACACCACAACTTCAAGCAGTGTGCAGGGGCCCTCTCTCCAGAGTACTGCAGCTGGCTAGGGGTGGAGGTCACCTTTCTTGCTCTCGTAGCGCTGGGCTAGCTCTCCCAGGATGCCCAGGCAAGGGGTGGGGCCAGTTTTGCACAGTCCTCAGACATCAACATATCCCTAGACCTGGGACATTTGTCTGATTTTTGGTCACTCATTAGACAAGAATTAGACCTCTGCTGCTACACGGATGGACCCAGACCTGATCTCTGGTGGCAGTACAGGCCAGAACCCTACCATGGTTCCAGATGTCATCAGTGGCATCACACCAGGCTGTCCCTCAAGTCTCCTGTCCTGCCTCTCTTCACTGTGCCCACATCTTTCTGTTTCTCGTTCTCTTCCATTTCCCCACCATTTCCTTGCTCCTCTTAGTGGCACCTGTGGCCTCCGCGTGTCTGGGGTCATCTCAGGAGTGGCCTCAGGAGTGCCAAGCTGGCACCAGGTAGGGGTCATCTTGGGTATGATTCTCCCCTAGCCCCCTGCAAGCCTGTGTGGCACCAGACTGGTAGTCATCTTGGGCTCACCTTTTTAGGAGGGTTAGGCTACTAATAGTTCAGATTCTCATAGGGCAGAACACTGAAGGTAGACATAGTCTCTCCTTTCTGCCACCTACTGGTGCACTTACAGCACGGCGTCACACGTGCAAAGCCTCTAGAGGCAGGTTCCTGATGTCTTTCTAAGCCACTTAAAAATCTCTGTGATTTTCTTTCTTATTCAGCCATTGCTGTGGATACCAGTTCTGAGCAGGCTTTAGTCACTTTAATTCACTCTCACTAAGTTCTATGTCCTGTATCCCCTGCTTACTCCTGGCTTCTCCTTTGATGATACAGTATGAGTGGCCCATGGGGATTCACTCCATAGTCAGGCAGAGACTGCTTCCCAGTACTTGAAGCTACTACTGTTTAGTAGGATCCAAGAGGGAAAACTATCCCCTTCCATCCACAAGGTAGCGTATTCTGTGACAAAGTTTAGGGAGGTCTGTACAACCTAGCAATTCTTGTCCAACGAGTGACCAACTTCACACTGCATTTTATTTAGTTTTTTTTTTTTTTTTCCTCTGTGGTTCATTGCTGGTCACTGGAACGGACTGATGCTTGTAGTGTGTCAGCTTGGTTACTGTAATGGGAACAGAGTGCCCCTCTGCTTTTTTTTTCCATTTGCTTTTCCTAACTTTAATCTGGTCTCAGCCTTAATATCCCCTTATGACCTGTTCATGAATGTTTTTCCTCCCTCCAAACTGCTTTCTCTTTCCTTGGTGTGGTTGCTGAATTTTAAAAGCTCATTATGGACCATTATATTGTGCTCTCAATGTTCATAACTTTCATGTTTCAGGCCATAGGATGCTGTATAAAGGATTTATCTTTGAATGACATTAAATATGTATAATATATATTATATATGCTTTAAAATGTAATGAAATATATTCTTACATATAATTAATATGCCCTATTTTTTTAAAAAAAAGAAAAAATGAGAAATGAATATTGCATATGAACTATGTATGAACTACAAGAATTGGTGATTACTGTTAGAAAGAATCCCAAATATGTGATAGGAAGCTGATAAAATTTTCACATTTTATGTTTCAGGCCATGGGATGATGTGTAAAGGATTTCTGAATCTTTATCTTTGAATGGCATTAAAGATGTAGACAAAGTATATTATATATGTTTTAAAATGTAATGAAACAGATTCTTATATATAATTAGTATGAATTATGCACAAACTGCAAGAATTGGCGGTGATTATTTTCAGAAAGAGTTCCTAATCTATGATAGGAAGCTGGCAAAATCTGGCTGTAAATGTACATTAGGCGTAAATCTTCTCCGGTAGTAGTAAAAACAACCCAGTAAAAGCTCTATTTCCAGTAATACACACATTATATCTCTCATGTCTAATCAAGCCTAACTAGGATAAATAACACATCCCAGAGATGAGGGTTCCATGATATCCTGGAGAGATGTGAGCTTCTCTATCCTAAGGCAAACTTGTGCTATGGCTCTCAAGGGGACTAGCTACCTAAACGAGTGAGTGCCCTGCTCTATCAAGCCAACATAAACATGGCTGGGAACAGGGCAGTGCTTTTATGGTTAACTGTCCCCGGAGACCCTGTTTGCTGGGAAAGACAGTCTCACTACAGTGACCATTTGCTTGAGAGTCCCAGTTTCAGTGGCCTCTCACAGAAGGGACAGCCTGGAACCACGTGCCAGCTGACTAGGCTTCCCAAATGCAGACGCTCTTCCAGGTAATGGGAACAGAAAGACAAACACTCTCCCAGGATCCTGATTTGTGGTAGCTAAGCTGTAGCAGTGGCCACTGCCTCACCATTTACTTTGCCATCTTTTGAAATACAAGTGTATTTTCTATTTTCCCAGGACAGCTTTGGAATTTGGCCTGCTATCCCATCACCAGTGAACTGTCAATCACTTTCACTCCCTCTCTATCTCATTGAAATCCCATCTCCATCACTCATTGCGCTGTCTTTCATTCCCCATTCATTCAACCTAGTGTTTGTATGGTAAGGTGGAGAGAGTCATGAAAAGAGTTGGGAGGAAAGAAAGGAGAAGTGAGATCCAGAGGAGAGTTGGAGAAGTTGCAAGTCCATTAAAAAAAAAAAAGATTTTATTTTACACTTTGTATGTACAAGTGTTACCTGTGCACTCACTACATGTATGCTTACTGCCTGCAGAGGCCAGAAAAGAACATTAGAATCTCTGGAACACTGGAATAATAGACAGCTATAAGTTGCTGTGTAGGAGACAGTAATTGAACCTGGGTCCTCTGCAAGAGCAGCTAGTGCTCTTAACTGCTCAGCCACCCCTCAGGGCCTCAACAATTCCAAGCTTTCAGGCTAATATCACCAAGTGAGTGACACACAGGGGGCTGATTACATAGACCTTTGCTTGCTGTGGTTTCAATGTCCATGGTACTCCTTTACCTCATTATTATGAACCGACGTTTTTACCTGCTGCCATTGTAATGTGACAGGGGTTTACTGAGAGCACACTAAATAGTGAATACTGTGCTAAGTGTTGACCAAGGATTATCGGACCTACTTCTCACAAAAGTATTACCAGGTGAGAATGATCATTAACTCTGGAAAGCAGGAGCCAATCCAAACAGTGAATTGACTTGATGACTCATATAGCAGCTGTTCTTCCTATTGGGTCCAATTTCCATTTAGAGAGCCTTTGAATGTTTCCTGTGGTGGAAAATTCTGTCTCTGGGAGCAGTTTTGATTTTTTTGGAAAGAGCCATAATTGGTAGGAACAGAGTGTAGGAGATTAGATTGCAAAATGCCATGTTTGGGCAAAGAACAGGTACAGGCATAGGGAAGGGACCTGCCTCACACATAGGCCAGAGTGCAACTTTCACGGAGTGTCCTGGGATGATATTATGGGCCCACAGAAGTTCTGTAAAGCTTGCTAGTGATATTAATAGAACAGCATTTTCAATATGTGGCAGGAGTTTAGAGATTATTTTACTCAATCGCAATCCTTGACCAAAAAGACTACATGAACTAGGGAAGAGCATTCATCTAGTGTCAGATTGAAAATGTAGCTCAGAGCCACCAAATTCCAACTCATGGCTCTGTAATACCTTTGTGTGGGATTCAGAAAGGCTGTTTTTGTGCTTTTCACCACATTTTTCTTTGTCATTGTCCTAGTTACAGTTTCATTGCTGTGAAGGGACACCATGACCAAGGAAACTCTTATGAAGAAAACATTTAATAGGGGTTAGCTTACAGTTTCAGAGGTTCAGCCTATTATCATCATGGCAGAAGCATGGCAACCTTCAGGAGACATGGTATTGGAGAAGGAGCTGAGAGTTCTACATCTTGATTCAAAGGCAGCCAGAAGGAGATTCTTTCACAGGCAGCCAGTAGAAGGGTGGAGCTTGGACATAGGACCTCTAAACCCAATCCCACAGTGAGGCACTTCCTCCAACAAGGCCACATATACTTTAACAAGGCCACACCCCCTAATAGTAGCATTTCTCATGGGCCAAGCATATTCAAACCACCACAGTCGTTCTCTGAGTGAATATAACATGGGATAGAAAAGTAGAAAGTTCTCTCTTTTTTTGTTCTTTGTCTCTGTTCTCTCTCTCTCTCTCTCTCTCTCTCTCTCTCTCTCTCTCTCATCCTCTCTCTCTCATTCTCTCTCATCCTCTCTCTCTCATTCTCTCTCATCCTCTCTCATTCTTTCTCTCTCTGATACAGTTTCTCCTATAATCTATGGCTTTACACTCACTATGCAATTGAGGATGACGTTGGTCTCTCTGTGTTGTGTCCTCCATCTCCAAAGTGCTGGGATTACATAGTATGTGTGTTACCATTCCCCCTTGTACAGTTTTTCAAAACACCTCCAAAGCCTATGAAAAATGTTGCCCTAGCCCTCAGCCTCCCTCTGCTGCCATGGTCCTTGCAGGTAGGGGTTAAGAAGGCTCGTAATCAATGACTCAGATTCTGAGAGTCAGGTGAGAAGCAGAAGCAGACTTGTTCATTGTAATAATAGAGAGTGCCTTTATACCCTCCACCCACATCCTCCCTGGCACCAGCCGGTTGGTTACCCCAGTGATCACATGCTCTGTCTTTGTTCATCTCTGGATGTCAGGCAGTTCTGGGGTTTAATGGGAAAGTGCCTGCTGCGCATTCATGGGCCATTGTGTGTGAGATGAGTTGAGGGGTGGAGGGGCACTAGTCAGAACATGCTGACTCAGTCCTCCTGCAGTGATGCACACTTACAAGTGTCATAGTGGTAGACCTTACGTTAAATGCTATTACCTCAACAGGAAAATAACAACAACAAAGAGATCAGGGAGAAAACTCTTGGTGATGATAGATACATTTGTAGTATTGACTTTGATTATGATGCTAATGTCTAGAGTGGGGACTGACATCATGCTGTGTGCATTATTGTATCTTTTTGTGTTCTAATCATGCATAACTGAATTAAGTAAAGAAAAGGTATCTTATATCATCAACAGCTATGTTCATCACTCCCGGAAAAAATAAGAGGAAAAGGAGCCTCACAGAGAGTGAGTTAGCCCAGTAATCTCAGGTTAGATCGGCATCACATTTTGCTATTCTCTTTCCTTCCAGAAGAGAGACATGGAATCTTTGAAAACCAATGAGGCTGTACTTGTATCTGAATCCTCACTTAGGTCTGAAAGGCAGGTGTTATTTCATTCACATAATTCAGATGGAAAAAACAAAGGTCTGAAAGGGGAAATGGCTTTACTAAAACAACTCAGGACCCTTTATCATAGGCATAGGTTAATCTGTGCCTGACTCCTCAGTTCTCAGGTGCAGTGCAGGAAATGTAGAAGAGGAGAGAGGGACATCAGAAGGATCTGACTTCAAGTTTGGAGCCCACCTTCCAGTCTTCCCACTGTGTGACTTGGGGAAGTTTACATAACTAACTTCTTATTTTCTACTTGGAAAAATAGTTCTCTTAATTGCTCTTAATTATGCAAGTAAGATTCTATCTTAGTAAAGGGTCATAGTAAGTCCCCAGTAAGTGCTACTTTTAAATGTAATATAAAAAACTCCAACTCACAGGCTTCTCAAACTTTTACCTTCTTTCCTTCATTCAATCCACCTCTTACTTCACCTGTAGGTATGACAGATCCTCACAGTCATTCAATTTCCCATCTCAATCTGGTACCTTTGGTACTTTTCTGCTTTAGGGCTTTCTCCAAAAGACACTGAAAGAACCCGGGTCAGTCTTCAGTGACATAGGAGTTTCATTTTAAATAAGCATCGTAATCCATCCTTTGTCTAGGCAATTCCCCAAGGCATATTTTAAGGTAGAGTTTAGTACTCATTACCCATAGTAGTGACCTTGGCAATAACTATATGGAATATTCTACCTTCTGCATCACTCATTTTGCTCTTTTTCTCTTGTTTTCTGGAACAACACCTGACTCTACTGCTCTTCAGACCGGGTTTCAGATTGTTCATTGCATACCCAGGTCAAGATATCAATTATTTCTTATGTAAGACACTGCCTCATGTTTATTTGACTCTCATATGCTTGTAGATTTTGCTGAAGACCATAGACTAAAGACTACCAGAGTGTACCTGTAGTCACACAAAGCTAGATTCACTAACTTGTGATAACTAAGGAGAACATATCAAAAGATTCAAAAGAAGTGATGCAATTGTATTCATAATATGTAGGTTCTTATCTGTTATTCATTTGATGATTTTTAAAAACAGAGAGTGTTCAGTGGTTACATCCTTAGAATATGGGATTCCATGCAGCTAGAGATCAATATAGTAACACATGGACTGAAGAAACCGGTTTTACAAAATTTGAGCTTAGATTGACAGGGATGCCTATGAAAATTGGGCTGCTATAGTTAATTTCAGCATATTTACATATATTGTATATATACATAATTATAGTATATTTCACATGCTAGTGTTTTAATGGTTTTTGATTTCAAGTTTTGACTTTCCCTTTACAGTTTAGCCGCCCACAGGAACACTTTCCCTCTGTATCCGCTTTTCATGTCTTAGTTAAGTAAGAATCTCTAGATGGGAGCTGAAAAGAAAGATCAGCAGTCAAGAGCACTGGCTACTTTTCCAGATCACTGGGGTTCAATAACAGACACTTACATGTGCCCTGTCTGTAACTCCTGTCCCAGGGGATCAGAGGACACTGAATACATGTCGTGTATAGACATATATTAAGGCAAAACATTCATATATATAAAATAAAAAATAAAAAATAAATTTCAGAGGTGATAATGGATGAATAGATAAAAAGAGGGACTGATAGACATAATGGAATGAAAAAATGAAATTTATATTAGGGAATAGGGTTGCATGATTAATGGGGGGCTTGTCAATCCAAAATCTACAGGGTGGGCTTTTAGACTGGAAGTTCAAGGAAGAACCAACATCACAGTGTTACAGAATTACTTTTTGCCCAGGGGAAGCCTTTGTTCTATTCAATGTCATCTAAATGAGCAAGGCATCTCCACATTAAGGAGGACAGTCTGTTCTTTTCAAATTCTACTGATTTAAATGGTAATATCACAAAAAAAACACATCATCATAGAAATATCTAGAAAAATGTATGTTCAAATATCTGGATGCCATGTACTATCCAAGTTCATCTAAAATGTTAGTCATGACAATGTCAAATGAGTTTTCCTCATTCACATGATTATTATTATTTTATCACTCCAATCAGAAAGATCCTGTTAAATTATTACATAATATTCACAGAAAGAACAACAAAATTTGCTTGGAGTTTTTTGTTTCTGCTTTTGGTCTCGGAAATGAATCCTGTTATAAAACTATAGGTAGAAAAAATGCCAAGAAAATGAGTAACTTGCCTCAGGATGTTCAATGACTGAAGCATCTTGTTGTCCTTCCTGAGAATGTGTAGCAACCAGCCTTCATGAGGGCTCTAAAGGGCTGTAACATGGGTCTGTTGTAACTGCAGCTCACTACTGGAATTTTGGTATTTCATCCTTTTGGAGATATTTTTATAAGCCTTAATAATAATAATATATATATTTTAATAATATATATATTTTAACCTAACATAGCCAAACCTCTTCTTATCTCATTAATGTTATATATTTGACAATAAAATATTTTACAGTATTTTAAATGATTTTTTTATTGTGGCAGATACATACTACATAAATCTCAACATTTTAAGCACTATGTGTACATCAACTATATTAACATTATTTTGTAGGTACCACTAATAACCTAATCTAAGAACCTTTTCATCATCCCCTCAATGCAGAGGGAATATTCTACATGACATAAGTTGTTTAACATCTTTATAGTTGTACAACCCATACCTGGCAGGCCCTTTGCACTTTTGGTAAAGAGAACTGGGAGATCACTTATATCTTGCAATGTTACCTTATGAACATAAAAACAGCAAAAATAATACTGAACATTTTAAGATAAATTACTATGTTGTTTGATACCTATGTCAAGACTCAGACAATATCATATGTTATATATTCAAGAGATTTGACAGCTACAGAACACAATACAAAGAAGACATAATCAAGGATATGAAAGAGACTAAAAAATTTCACCCTCCTCTGTTCATCTGAGAGGAAGCAGTTACTCTATCACAAAGAACAGGTTGTTGGCCTCTGCCAGAACACGGTTAATCACTTACCACAAACACAAAGACATCCATGTTAGCACAGCAGAGAGAAAACAGGATTTGTAATAGGCAGAGGAAATAGATGGCAGATGTTAAACAGGAAGCAATATAACACGGTAGTAAAGCAAATGTATTCAATTATCAAATTTAATTTAAAATCTTGGCACAGCACATACAAGAAAGTTTCTTTGCTCATTAAAGCCTCTATCACATGTTGTGGTGGGCAAAAGTGGTGTCTTCCCTGGGAAAAGAACGAGATCACAGAAAGGCTGAAAAGCACTCACCACAGGATCTGGAACATGTTAAGCATACACTGTACATTCATAAGCCTTACTATTTAGAGCTCGAATATGTTCCAGGGTAGTGATCAAGGAAACCCTTGGCTACCATACTGTCAGCTTCATGTTCCAGATTTCAGAAGTTAAATATTATAGCCAAACAATAGCTCTATAACAAAGGAAATAGAAATAAAAATGTTGTTAGTAGTTTGAACATATTTCATTCAAATCACAAAGCTGATAGTTAGTTTAAATCACAAATCCTAGTTGTTTCATGTAGTATTATCAGTGGGTCTCATTTTACAGCAGAATATTTAAAATACATAATATTCATTGAAAAAGATTATTTCACATTATATCCATGATGAAGATAAACCATACTTTAGTTCACTATCCCTTTCAGGGAAAAGCACTAATGTGCTTTTGGGTGATTGGAATTAAGCAGGTGTGATGAAATTATTATATTAAGCCATATAGGACAAAGGTGATAGAATGGTAAGGGTCACGTGTTTCCCCCAGCTTCAATGTCCTTATCACAACTGATCTTGAACATAGCCAGCACCCGTGTTCTGATCTGTTTGGTCTTAGCACCATAGATGATGGGGTTGATCACAGGAGGCAGCAGCAGGTAGACATCCCCCATGAGAACATGCACAATGGGATCTAGGCTGTTTCCAAAACGGTGCACCACTGACAGGCCAATGAGTGGTACGTAGAAAGCCAGGACCACACCAATGTGTGACACACAGGTCCCAAATGCCTTAGCACGCTCGGACTTGGAAGGCAGTTGCAGAACCGTCCGTATAATCAGGAAGTAGGACAAGGAAATGAACATGACATCTACACCCATGACTAGCAGAATGGCAGTTAGACCATAGACTACATTGGGCAATGTGTCTGCATAGGCCAACTTCATCACATCCTGATGGACACAATAGGAGTGGGAGAGCACATTGGAGTGACAGAAGGCCAGTCGCTTGATCAGCAGTGGGAGTGGGAAAAAGAATAGGGATCCTCGGACCAGAGCCACCATGCCGATTTGGACTGTTACTGTATTGTTGAGCACAGCTGCATGACGCAGTGGGTGGCAGATAGCCACGTACCGGTCAAAGGCCATGGCCAACAGGATGGTAGATTCAACTGCTGAGAGAGCATGAATGAAGAACATCTGGGCAAGGCAGGCATCAAAAGTAATCTCCCGAGAGTCAAACCAAAAGAGGGCGAGAATCTTGGGCATTGTGGACGTGGACAAAGCCAGATCAATAGCTGCCAGCATGCAGAGAAACAGGTACATGGGCGCATGCAGACTCCGCTCTGTCCTCACGATGAAGACCACAATGCAGTTTCCAAACAATGCTACAGCGTACATGGAAAGCAGGGGGAAGCCAAACCAAAAGTGAGCTTCCTCCAGTCCTGGAATACCGATAAGCATGAAGGTGGCATGTGTGAAGTTGCAGGAGCTCATCGTTGACACCAAATGGGGCAGGCTGGAAGAGAGAGAAGCCACACTGACAGCCTGTAAGGACATGGAGCAGAATCAGAGAGTTTCCTGGAACTTAGTGGTATTAGCACTCCCTCCCTTCTCACTCCTTCTCCAACCATAACTCAGCTCCCACACAAGCTACAAGGCTCTCTGTTCCTAATGGAAGAAATGTAAATGCTCAAAATTCTTTAATTACTGCTACTAAGGTACATTTAAAAATTTCAAAATAAAGATTTGGGAGGAAATATACTTATCTCCAAAATGTGGCTTCCTCCAGATTTCCTCAGATTATCTTCTTGTCCCTATCTTCATTGTCTGGATACTAGGTGCCCCTCTTCTCATGAAATCACTGTATTAACTCTCTTTTCAGAGAAAGACATCATCCTTCCCCCTCTCTCCCACTTTCTTCTCCTCTGATGCTCCCATACTTCACTGACACCACTTTTATTTCTATTTTCTTCCTTCACATTTCCCCTCTCTTTTTATACTTACTAATTCAAATTTCAGAAATATTTACTTGCATCACCAGTTAAGCACAATGCTATCTGTGAGATGCAGCTATCAGAACCATTCCTTTTGATCTTACATAGCTTGCCTAGGGTATGGGATGGGTAGGAAACAAAGACATCAGAGCACTGGGATAAAGGCTTGCAAAGGAATTCATTGACTGCAGGAGATGACAAAGACAGAGTAGCCATCTTGGAAAAGATGGTCTTTACATTGCAGTCTTGAAGCATGAGCAGAATTAGGCAGACAGAAGAGGGAATAAAGATCTTCCAAGATAGAATAGAAAAAATTTTTCAAATATTCGGGATTCTGGGTCCTTTGCTCTAAGTTTGCAAAGGAAGTGGGAGAAGCATAAGAGCAACTCAGAAAGCAAAATCAAGCAGTTCACTCTAATCATGTTTTTGCAGATGGAGGTGGTGACAAGATTGTCCAGCTCCAGCAGATCCTAGCTACCAGGCATGTTTCCTATGACAGCTTTTTGTTCCTAGTCAGCAGACATCTTTATGCCTGGAAATCACCTCCAAGGGTATTTCTTTTGTCCCAAATAGAATTTGTGGGCTGTGTGTGTGTGTGTGTGTGTGTGTGTAAAGCCCTGATTTGGGAAGAGATATTACTGATTTTTTAGTATGATATTCTGAGAGTCCTAGGAACCTGTGACAATAAATAATTCATATTGAGGAGTTATTTCTTCTTTTTATTTTGTGTAGCATAATGTTGTTTTGTTTTAACCCCGTATCCACCCACACACCTGAGCTCTCACATCAAACCCTTTCACTGTCCAGCTCCCTAACGTCCTGTTTTCAGAGCTGGTTAACATCAAGAGTGCCTGGCCTGGCTGTGAGCATGATGAGCTTTGATGCGAAGAAATAAATGATGCAGGTGTCTTTGGTGACAGTATCCAGGTGATCCAGATTAATTTGTTTCTCTCTCCCAGGCCTATATTCGTCTTCTAACCAAGGTCTTTAATAAAGCTCGTCCATGCCCTTTACCTTAATGGAGAGAGTTTAGAGCATAATAAAGTGAGAGATTTTTAAAACTAGATTGTCCCTATTTTGGATGAGCAAAGACAAAGAGATTAAGGATTCCATATCACTGATCTTGATTTTTGCCACCCTTATAGCTTGTGTAGGTAAAAGAACAGCTTCTTCTCATAGTAGATTCCAAACCTTGCTACGTGCTGCTGTCTGAGAAAACTGCATTCTTCAGTGAGATACTAGATAACTTTTATCTTGAATCTTTGTGTCTGTCATAAACAACTCATGGGAAAGAATGCAAATGTCCCAACAAAAGACTCTATGTGGTATGGGAAAAAGCTAAGCAACTTTTTCTGGAGAAAATCCATGTTACTTGGCCACTAGACCCTAGAGAAATGGGAACAACACGAGAAGTCAGACTGGAGGGGTAACAAGAGGCAAAAAGTCACATTTTGTACTCTCAAGGACTTTTGTGTTATTCACATATTTAAGGGTCTGTCTCAGCCACAGACTCAGACACTTTCCTAGTCCATTGTTCCGCAGAGCACCTGTCCAGCCTTGCTGGCACTTAAAGCACAGAACTAGTTTCTGTTCTATTTTGTGTTATTTTAAAGGAGGTAAAACTACCTTTTAAAAAGGCTACACAACCTAAAAAAGTGTACAAAACAATTATATAATCAGTAGAATAGCAAGGTTATAGCATATGATAGCAGTCTACCAATTCAATATTTCTCTAACAATAATAATGAAGTATCAGAAATTAGTCTTCCAAAAACCTTTTTATTCACAATAGCATCAGAGATAATGCATTTAGCCAAAACAAGAAGAAAATGTATACATTGTGATCTTCAAGCCATTACTGAAAGAAATTAAAGACAGCATTTGATAAATGGAATGATGCATAGTGCTTGTGGATTAGAACACAAAACTGTGTTACAATTACAGTTTTCCCCAAAGATGATATACAGATTTACTATACTTTCTAATGAAGCTTCTTTAGGCTGTCTAAACATTAGTTTTTTTTAAAGTTAGCAAAGTAAAAGTGTGATATTTTCATAGAAATGTGTTATTGTACATTGTTCTTGTTTAGCTCCTTACCATGTTCTTGCTGGTCCCCTTAACACACTCAAATATTTTCTCCTTCTACTTCATGCCATATAAACTGCATAACCCTCTTCTTTCTGTTCTAAAATCTCTTTCCTCCACTCTGATAGTCCCCTTTTTATTTCAACACCACACACACACACACACACACACACAC
>JADRCD010155746.1:0-14779 GCA_019843815.1 Montemys delectorum | reverse complement strand
TGGCGTGAGCCACTCAGAGGCCAATCAGATGGAGGGCAGTTACTTTTTGTTTTTGTTTTTGTTTTTTTTCTAGGAAAGCAAACAGTTTTTGTTTTGTTTTGTTTTGTTTTTTTGGTTTTTTGGTTTTTTTTACAAAGGTTTATTCCAAAAAGAAACAATGGCTGTCACTGTCTGATCTGAGCTACTTTAGGGGTGCAGAGATAGATGTAAGGGGCCAGACCAGGGAATGTTTGGCCTGGTTTGGCCTCCTCTCCCCTCAGCTCTTGGTCTCTGTGGCTTGGCCTTGTTGGGCAGCATACAGAACCTCTCCTGACACTGCTGTCCTTTAAGTCACACCCTTGAGTTCTAGCACTTTCTTACTGTGACCCTCTGGACCCCTGTGTCCTCTTCAGTGATACAGGGATGGTTGTGTACCCTGGGGGGGGGGGTCCTTGCCTCTGGTTTTGTGGTTACCCTGTGAAACCTTCCATGAGTCCCTAAGTCCAGCTGTACCAACTACCAGTATATCTCCGTCCAGCCTGGCCTTGCCCCTTGATGGAATATGCCTAGGTTTTATGAAATTGAAGATGCCGCTCATTCCAGCTGACCGATAGACATGGGTGTTACACAGGGATTGAGTGGGGACCCTCTCAAAGCTGGTACTCCCTTTCAGAGTCCCCACAAGAGTATTTGTCTGGCCCTGTCCTGCTAGTGCCAAGTAGGGTGGTCAGGAACTGTGTGGGAGGGGCATAGGCTTCCTTTGGTCACTGGCCATGTGCCTAAGGCCTGGCAGAGGTTAAGTTCTAAGTGTCTTTGGAGATTAATTGGTTCTCTCTCTTTCTCTCCCTGTGTCTGTCTCCTGCCCGACATCCTTTCCAGAGGGGCTTTCTCTGTGGTCCGACGCTGTGTCAAGCTCTGTACTGGCCATGAGTATGCAGCCAAGATCATTAATACCAAGAAGCTGTCAGCCAGAGGTAGGACATGGCAAGGGTTTGTGTATGGGTGTGCGGGGGTGCTGTCTCAGCCTTTCGGGACTCTGGTGAGGGATCAGGAATGCCAGTGCCTTCAAGATGGGTCTGGCTGAGGAGTCATGGGGGAGTTTACCTTCAGATTCATCTCAACTTTCAATCTCTGATTTGGGGGTTCCCGTGTAGCCTCCCTCTTCTCCTTCCCAAGCCTGCAGGGTCTCTGTCCCAGACCTGAAGAGAAGTTCTCATGTTGGGGAGGCATTGGGGGACTAGGTGATAGTCCCCTAAAAATTATGGCCGAGGAAAAGCAGTGGGTGGCCAATGGCAGGGCTGCTGTCGGCATCCATGTTAGTGAAGTTCTGGCCCTGGCTCACCTGGGGTATCTCAGACGGTCTCTTAACTGGGTCTTCTGAGCAGGGAATACCATTGCCTGACCCCAAGAAAGCCTTTCAGGCTGGTAGGTGTAATGGTACTGGCTGGGCTGGCCACGCAGACAGACGGAAGCAGGGCCTGCATGGGAGCATGGCACATCATTTCAGGCAAGGTGGTTATCGGAAGCCACTCTCTGGCGATTTCCTGGGGATGGGTCCAGATATGAGTGGGAGTCATGGATCTGCATAGGGGTCTGGACAGAGTCCCCAAGCAGTGTGGGCTGAAGACCTGGGGAGGCCTTGGGGGTGGCAAGTGGGTGGCTGCCAATGTGAGACGGCATTGCCACGTCACCCCTCGCCTCCCCATCCTTCCTCCTCCTCCTTCTCCTCCACTCCCCCCACCCCCAGCCCCTGTCCTCGGACCGTGCAGCCTGAGTGAGCTAGCAGAGGGCCAAGGAGCCCTGAGCTCTCTCATCCTGACTGGGAGATGCTTTGGGGCTGAATTAGGATGGAGCAGGGTCTCATCCAGTGGGCATGTTAAGGATATGAACTGCTTTGCCGACTACAGTGTCTACAATTTGGCAACTCACAGGTCACACAGCGGACCTCCTGCAACATATCAACATATGTGTAAGCGTGTTTGAGCACCTGCTGTATACCAGACCGCTGGGGCTGTCATACGTGTTTCTTTTCGGAAGCATCCTCTGAACCTAAGACAGGGATCTTCAAGGCCCAGAATGCTTCTGTAACAGCCTGTCTTCACCTGTATCTCTGAGAAGTACCTGGGGCTGGTTAGTTCCCATGTTGGACCTCTATCCCCAAAGGGCAAGGAGGGGGATGATACGCAGAAACCTTCAGGAACAGGAAACATGGTCTCTTCTGTACCCTAGATAGGGAGCTGCATTGGATGGAAGGTGCTTGGGTCCCTTCTCAAATTCTTCATGGGCTAGATGTGGGTCACCTGCTGTCGATGGGCCTCCCTTCTGTCCTGAACTATGATTCAGGATCTGGGGCTGGGAGCTTGGTTCTTCTCTGACAAGACACAGAACTAGTGTGGAGCTCTCCATGCTCAAAGTGAGCCCAGGCCCAGTGTGAGGTCGGTTCCTGTGGGTCTCCAAGCGATATCCCTGAAGCCTCCACATTCCCTCCCATGAGAGAGCACAAAGGAGGCGAGGTTCATGGGTCAAAGCACATTAGGTGTGTGTGCTCGCCAATGTGCATGTGTCTGCGTTTGTCCGCACACATCACACGGATGGTGATACTGTTGGCGGTAATGCCCACAGATGGCTTGCTGTGTGCACTGTGCTAAAACTCAGGTCTGTCTGTGATCCCCACCGCAATCAGTGCTGGTTTGCACACAGGTGTCAAACATTCCTGGCATCAGTAAGGCAGGTGGCACACGGGCCTCGTGTACCCAGGAGGCGCCTGAGCACCTTCTGTGTCATCCTCACTTCCTCATGTTGCCACCACCCCTCGCTGTCTCCAGCTTTTGCCACATTGGTATTTTGTCCCACCCGTGTTTCTTGATGCTGTGAGGACTGCCTGGCACTCAGGGGTGACAGCTGAGTACCAGGAGACAGGTTGCTTCCCACCGTTTGAGGTGTTCTTTTGAACCAAGACTGCTCTTCTTCTAGCTCTGTGCTAGCTCCTGGTCGTGCTGGCAATCCACTGGAGCCCTGGCCGAGCCAGCTGCTCAGTAAAAGCAAACCATGCTGCCTTCCCCGTCAATTTAATCGTGTAAAACTCCGTCCAGATGTGTAACTTCAGCAACCCCAAACCAGAATGCTTTGTGTCTCCTTTTGCCTCTCTGTCCCCCACTGGGCGGTAAGAGTCACTCCTCAGCCCTCCTTCAGTCCTCACAGGAACCCTCAGAAGCCCTGCTGTCCTTGACCTTGGCCCCCATCCCAAGGCAGTACAGATGTAAGGCTCAAGCCCCGTCTGAGCTAGTGAACCTCTGCAGCCGTACGACCTCTCGGGACCCCTCGATGGGCACCTTCTTCAGAGCTGGAGAACCTATGCTACCCCCTCACGGCCAGTCACCTTGCGGTGTGCTGCCAGCCCCCGCCCGTTTCAGGTCTCCTCTTCCCTGCCGGCTTTTTATGGCAGCCCCCTTCACATTTAATCTTACCTGTGGGCCTATACAAGACCCCGGGATGTCTAGACAGACCCTCACTTATTCTACAGATCCAACCCACATGCTGGGAGGGGCTGGAGATGAGTTCCTGGGAGGTCATAAAGTCGCTCCAAAAGTCACATCGGCTAAGTATTGTGGGGTGAGTAGGAGTTTGTTAGGCTCCAACAGAAACCTGTCTGGGTGTTTGCCCATAGAATTTGGCAGCCTCCTTGGAATTAGTCAACCCCCCTCCATTTATATCCTCAAACTGCTTCACAGGCTGGGGGGACCGAGGGGAGTGGGAATTGGACCCCCAGGGTGGCCCGCTCCCTTTTTCTCATCCTTCCCAGGACCGCCTTACCTGCCAGGTTGCTGAAATGAGTTGTCAGTGGGGGTGGGGAGATCGGAGGGAGCCCTTATCACAGCCCCTGTTCCCCGCCCACAGTTCATATTTTCTGCCAGCTGGGCTGATGGCAGGTGGCGGAGCAGCAGCAAAGAGTGGGTCTGAAATTATGAACATCAGCAAACAGCACCCCCTACCCCCACCCCCACCCCCGCATCACAGGGACGATCTGCTATGGTCTGTTCTCAGGAGGGCAGGATGACCCTGGCTGCTCTGTCTTCCACTGAAGGTCTCCCCTCTGTCCAGCCCTTGGCCTTTTCTTGAGCATCTCTGTTCTGATGGACTTGAAACATAGAAATGTCAAACATTGTCAGGCATCAGCTCTTGGCTGGTCTTGCCTGTCTGCACCCTGGACCCCAGACTGCTTACCGTCCTGCCCTGGGTGCTTCAGCATGTGTCCCTGGCATGTAAACCCAGCTCTACTTGCTGTCATCAAATGCTCAGCCATGTCTCTACCATGTGCCTGATTGCAACAAGATGGCAACAGGACCATGTAGTTGGGTCATTTTTGACATTCAGCTGTATGCAGGGCAGTGTCTCTGAGTGGATGCCTTGTCACACCTGGTGGATCCAACAAGGCCATGCTACCATGACCGTGGTATGGCCTCAGGATCTTGGCCATCAGGAAGTCCCACAAGGAAGCTGACTCTACTGACCCTGGATCAAGCCTAAGTGTAAGCAATAACCCAGAGCTGCCCTTGCCTTGACTGTTGTGGGCTTTGCCTCTGTTTCCCTATGTTCACAGTCTCTAGGGACCCTGGTGACAGTTCTGGGAGGCCAGTGATGCCCAGGAGGGGGCACTGTGGATATTCTTTCCCAGCTCTGGTTGGCAGACAAAACCTTGCTTTCATCTTTGCCTGCATTTCTCTGTTCTGTGTTCCTGTGACCCCAGCTGCCTTCCCTTAGGTCCTCAAAGCTCTTTAAGCCTCTTAAACCCTTTGAAAGGGCTGAGGGAGAGCGAGTCAAGTGACCAGTCAGCTTCAAGGTGGGTAACTAGCTCCTTTTTTTTTTTTTTTTTTTTTTTAGTTTTTCGAGACAAAGTTTCTCTGTATAGCCCTGGCTGTCCCAGAACTCACTCTGTAGACCAGGCTGGCCTCGAACTCAGAAATCCACCTGCCTCTGCCTCCCAAGTGCTGGGATTAAAGGTGTGCGCCACCACCGCCCGGCTACTAGCTCCTTTTTGAGGGGATGCCTGGCATGGATTCTCCCTACACCTCAGATTCCCCAAGTGAAAACGAAGATAAAGTTACCCACTCTGAGGGATGTGCTGGCTGCCCAGGTGTGGCCAGGCTTGCGGCCCCTCCCCACTGCCCACTCCCAGGTAGCAGTGGTCCTCTGACTCTCAGGCCTTTGCATGGACACCGCTGACCTCTGCACACTGAGCAGCTGTCCTGGATCTGCTAGCTCACCTGGCAGTCTCCCAGCTCCCAGCCTGGGGCTGAGACTATCCAGGGCGGTGCTACCCATCATGGCTCTCCCTGGGGTCTCTGCCCTTCTTACATGCTGGGTTCAGATTTCTTGAAGTAGGGAGAAGGCGGTGGGGACCCCAAAACCCTGGGAGATTTCTAGGCAACTGAATGTCACCTTCATTTACATTCATAATTTAAGTTCAGTGAAGAGATGGGATTCTTGCTCTTCCTCAGACATCCCCAAGAGTATGGGAGCACCCACATCCAGTGCACCCAGAGGAAGGCAGCTCTGGTCCTTGAAGCTGCCTCTAGGAGGAGGAAGTTGGTACTGAATCCAGAAGATATGAGACCTCCCAGGAAATGACAGTGCTCAGAGTCACACGCCCCGTGCCAAAGGCCACAACACTCAGATTTTAAAATTTAATACTTAATTAAATAGAGAATTGTGAGGCATTCAGTCTGTGAATGTACTGAATAATTAGAGATTATTAAACTACTCTTAACAAAAGCAGTTAAGGGGGAATTAATTGACTGAGGTAGAGAGATCATTACGCACACGGGAGTCTCAGAAACATTGTTTGTTGTTACTCCCTGCCCCCACTGTCACACGAGACAGCTGCTCCTTTGGGGGGTGGCTTTGTTGTCCCTGTTGATACCCTGTGTGGAGGTAAGCTCTAGCAAAGGTCACGCCTGGTTAGTGACTGTACATGGGAGGACCGTGTGAACATGGGAAGACCGTGTGAACATGGGAGGACCGTGTGAACAGAGAACCTGCTCCTCAGTTCTGCTGTGGGAATTTGAGCGTGTCCTCATCATGGTCCCCATTGCTGCTGAGAGACTCTGCCCTACACCCTTAAGACAGCTCGGACTTAACCAGGTACAGAGGAGGCGACAGTCTTACAGAAGCTGAGAGATCTCAGACCTACAGCTGATGGGTAGAAGAACCCAGCTGGGGCAGGCCGTGGGCTCACAGTGGGGCTCAGATGTCACTGACAGGCCTGCCATCACATGTGGGCTGCTCTCACAGATGAGGAGCCAAGCTCAGCAAGCTCCTCTCACCCTCAGGCCCATGCCCAGCTAGCCCCAGCTGCATACCTGGCACCTGGCCTCCCGAAAGCTCCCATGGTGTCTCCTGCATTAGGAGACACACCCTGCCTGAAGCTGACAGGGAGAAGCTGTCCTGCTGTCTCAGGATTCTGGGATGCAGCTGGAGGGAGGGTCTACATCCCCTCAGAAACCTGCCTGGTGTGTGTGTGGGCCTGGGGTGCGCATGTGAGGTTCCTGCTGTAGCTGACAACACACCTTCCTTGGCCTCACTACCCACAACCCCAAACACCCGCTACCCTAGGGATGTGCATGCAGAATCTACAGAACTGGGTTAATAGAGACGAGGCACTGCAATGCTCAGCAGCCCGAGCTCGTGCTTCAGGCAGCGCCCTCTCCTCCTGGAGACCCTCCCCTCCTTCCTTTCCTGCTCCTTGGCCAAAAGCACAACCTTTTTGCCCGTCAGTGGGAGTCTGGGGACGTTTCCTAGGGACCTGGTGTGTGGAATATCTTCCCCTACGAAGTACTCCTTCCCTGGTCAGGGTCTGCCTATAACTGTTCTGCTCTGTCAACTGGACTTGGACTTATGGGGTGTGGGGGACAGGTAAAGAGCCCTGGAAGAGGGAGTCCCTGTCCTCAGGGTCAGCCGTCCTGAATGAGGGATCCAGACCGAGTTGCCAGATTTTGCATCTGATACAGTTTTTATCTTTCAATTGATAAACAACTTTAGTTATATTATTATAAACAGATAGAAGATTAAGTATAACCATGCCCCATATTACATTCTAATACTAAAAAAATATTTTTGAAGACTATCTGAAATTTAAACTTACCTGGGCGTCCTGTGTTTGGCCTGGTGGTGTGAGCAAGGCTGTGGAAGACAGCGCATGAACTCGGTTAGTTTAGTCTAAGCCTTTGACATAGTAGACCCAGAGAAAAATCTGAAGTGGAGAGCCAGGCCATAGCTGAGGAACCCTGGCCCTGTGGGGCCTCACCTGTGAAACGGGGACAGGATGAGCCGCTTCATGCTGACTGGTTTTGGGGTGTGGCCGCTGGTGTGAAGAGTCGCAAAGACCAAGGTCAGACTGCTGGTGTGAACAATCCCAAAAGCTAGGATCAATGAAGTTGGAAGTGGCGGCCAAGGGTTATGCTTTGGAGCCCCCTAGACCACACTGTGCACAGTGCTCACCCCCTGGGTTGAGGCAGACAAGGGAGATGTGATAGTCTTCATCTAGGGCCCTAGTTCTCAGGGCCCTCTCTCCATGATGCCGTCTCTCCTAAGGTCATTTGTCGCTTCGTTCCCAAGCAGGGTGCTCACCTTCTTGCAGGGCTAAGGCTGGGTATTGGAGCCTCATCAGCTGGCGGACATCAAGAGAGGTTCCTGAAGATGGCCTATAGGGATTTTCTAGGAGCTGGGTTCTGGTCCCTCCTGCCTCAGCCTTCTGTCAAATGGGTGAAATTGGCTTAGGGTAGCCTGGCATTTTAGTCCCTCAAACCTGGAGGAGTCCTGCCCAACACCTACCACCCACCCACAGAAAGTATACACAGGGTCCAAGGGGTCCAAGGCCCACACTGTGGACCCATTTGAGGCCTGGTTTTCAGCACAATTCTCAGCAGCTCATCTCACCTTGCTTTGACTTTGGGCCCATCCCAGTAGGGAAAGGGATGTCTCGTGGCTGCAATGGTTATGTGAGAGGTACTTGAGAAATTTTCTTATAGGCCTGAGAGGTGTTTGAGTGGGTAAGATCTCCATCACTGGTTGCTCTTTCAGAGGACTTGGATTTGATTCTAACTCCATAGTGGTTCAGAATTCCATCTGTAGCTCCAGTTCCAGGAGATCTGATACCCTCTTCTGGCTTCTCTGGGCACCAGGAACACTCATACATAAACATCATTTAGGAAAACTCCTCATACACATAACATAAAATAAAATTTTAAATTTTAAAAAGAAATGGACTTGAAAGGGTTGAGGAAAGAGTTGTGCAGATTGGACTGGGGTACCAAGCTGTTGGTGCAGTAACATGGAAGGATGGGAGAGCAGGTCCCAAGCAACCTATGGAGGAGCAGGGCCTGGGAGGGGCTGGGGTGGTGCTGTAGTGCAGGCCAGGTGGACATTCTGAAGAGCTGGAGTCTACATGGGAGCCAGCTTCAGAGAGGACACTCCAGAAGACAACCCCTTACTCTGCAGGAGCCTCTGTCCCCAGAGGCCAGGCACCCTGGGCCACAGACTGCTTCTGGGTCTTAGTGTTGCCTAGGGGAACTACGGCCCTGGGTCCAGTGTAAAATGGTCGAGGGAGGGAGGCTGGAGACCCAGCAGGTCCAGGATTCTCATGAGGAGAGGATGTTTCCCAGAGTGAGATACAGGCACCAAAGAAGATGAAACTTCTTTCGAGGCCAGTTCCTCTCCTTGTGCTCCCATGGGTCAGCTGCAAACTGGCCTCGGCTGACGGGAGATGCTTGTACATCGGACCTCTTTGGCTACAAGGACATGATAGGACCTCTCTGTGTGGTTTATGTGGCTGGCTTGGAGTAGAGCCCAGAACAGCGGTGAATAGTGTGCATTATATGAGTGGGCTGGAGCTACAAAGCTCATTTGCTAGGGGTTTTTTCCCCCTTTATGTCGTTAGCAGCTAGAAGTGCTTCCTAGCCTCATGAGAGCAGGTCTCAAGCTAGATTGGTTCCTGGGTGTCCAGTCTGGGATGCACGTGAAGATCTGGGCAGTAGTTGCAGCCTCTGGAAAGGGCAAGAAGGATGTGGTGGGTACAGTTAGGAGGCGGAGGTTAGGCACAGGCCACCATGCCCAGGAACTGTGGCAGGAATGTAACCTGAAGCCTTGAGGTGGCCTGTGACTTAACATGCCGGGGCCACAGAGTGAGCCTTGTGCTTGAGAGGCCACTGACCTCAAAAGCCTTTGCTCTTTGTCCCATGACCATGTGACATGATGCTTAGTCTCCAGCACAAAGCTCACCCACTGTCACTGGAGGACTTTTTTGATGGTATCTGAAGAGGTGGGCTGTTCTGGGAGCTGTGGAGGGGGGCGGGGGAGACATCACCCCAGGTATAGATGGATGGCCCCAGAGCTGGGGGAGGGGACAGCTGTTCAAACCAAGGCCTGTGTAAGGACAGTGATGGGTCAATAGCTGACAAAGCTGAGACCTCAGAGTCTAGGCCCCCTCACTTTCATCCCTTCCGGTTCATAGCCTGGGAGTCCTGTCACAGGGCAATGGGCATGACCAGCACAATAGCTAACGCTGGTCAGATGAGATATCCCAGAAGCTGCAGTCATGAAGAACTTGTGTGCAGGGCCCCGAGGCTGCTCTCAGAGCACCGAGAATCAGCAGGCCTTGGGGAGGCAGGCTGAGTGATAGCCAGGATTGGTGACCCGGGTGCCGAAGGGGAATATTTGCATAATTCTGTGGCTTGAAAGAATGAACAAGAGATGGGCCTTCTCCTGGTAGGGGGTAGAGATGGAGAGTGTCACTGTCCTATCCCCAGAGACCAGACAGAGTTGGGGGGACACATGGTTGAGCATGTGAGGACTTCCTTAGTTTCTCTGCTATGGCAGTACACAGCACACTGACCCCCATTTTAGGCCTCACCCCACCACCTTGCTTCAGCTGCCAGCTTAGCAATGAGAGAGCAGGTTTGCCAAGCAACAACTCTGCTTCGAAGCAGAGCTGCACCCACATGTACACAGAAGGTTCTCATTTCTGAAGAGGGCCCTGGGAGTAGAACATCAGCTGAAGGACAAGTGGACCCTGTGGAGGGAAGAGAGTGTCCTTACCATGCAGCCCCAAGGTGGCTACACTGTAGCCCACATACCCAGACCCCAGAATGCCAGCCATTGCTGACTAATTGGGAAATAGTTCAGAGGCCCTCCACTCCGGTGTTGGTGGCAATTCTTAGGGACAACTGTATGCTGCTTGCAGGTGGTCAGGGTCCCTTGGGAGCCCTGCTTCCTTTCTTGATGCCAGAGGGGTGGCAGGCAGCTGTGGGACGCACACACAGATGCCTCTCCTTGTGGCTGTTGGCTGATGCTGTCAGGTTAATTGCTGGTTGCCTTGATGCGTTCTTAAAACAAAACATGTACAGACAGCCACAGTGAGAGCCACCTCTTTCCACTTCTCTGGCCTGACATCCTTCGGCTTTGAGTGTGGGCCTGGCTGGAAAGCCCTGCTATCTCTGGTCCTAGAGATTAAGCAGGAGCTCATATCCTCCTCCAGGGCCCATCTCATTGTCACTTCCACTGCTGGGTGCAGCTAACTCCCATGATGCCCTTGGAGAGCACCCTTGGAGCACTCCTACCGGAAGAAATCCAGGAGCTCTCCCGGTCTGCCCAAAGCCAGGGTTGCGCAGACAGAAGCCTTTCCCTGAGGGCCTGTGCAGCATTCTTCGATCACCAACAAGAGCCTGGGGTCCCTCATAAGGAACAGTTAGTTTCTACCCCTGGTCCACTTTCAGCTTCTGCACCAGCTGTGCCCCAAGACTGGATAGGCAGACTCTACTGCAAGCCTGCATAGCCTGTGCTGACCAGGGAGGGCTTCGGCTGGTTTATCTCTGTGGGAACTAGCCTGGGGAACGGGGGCAAAGTTCTGCTCAGGCTGGATTTCACCTGGGCGACATTCTTCCTTCAAAAACCACTCCCCACCCAGTCAGCTCCCTGTCTTTGAACAAATCCAAGATTGGAGTTTCAAGGCCTTCCCACTGGTCCTGGGCTAGCTTGCCCCGGTCCTTAGATTTGAACTCACTTTTTTGTCTTTTCTGGTACCCACCCAGGTCTTCGGGGTGCTGGTGAAGCTACAGCCGGCAGGGCATCCCACAGTCTCCAGGCTGGCAGCTCACTGCCACAAAGAATTGGCAATTGGATTCCTTGGCATGCATGGCCCTTGAGAGTGTGAAATCCTGATGTTAACCATCCAGATGGGTGAGACCTGGCATTGAAGTGTGTGGTTACCAGACTGGGCTGGGCTAGAGCACTGGGTGTTATGTGAGATGGCTGTTCTGAGCTCTCTTGAGACTTAAGATGGCTGACTCGCAGGCTGTCCAGGATGTATGTGGCTGAGAGAGATGAGAAAGAGAACAGGCTGAGCCAGTTCCCTTGGGACAGGTCTTTCCACATGCTGAAGGCAAAGACAGCAGGGCCTTGATCCCACTTCAGTCGGGAGCACTGGCTAGTCATGCGACCAGCTCCCTAAGTGATCAGGGTGAGAGATTCAGGCTGGATGGAGAGCCCTTCTCTTTGGCAGCCTTTGTTAATTTTGAACAGGCCCAGCAATGGTGGATGTGGTATCTTTGCTACCCCTTGAATGGGGAGAGACTGAGACAAACGGGGAGTGGTCTCGTAAGTAGCTGCAGTTTCCTGGATAGTCAGCCAAAGCCTTACTGGTAATCTAGGTCCCATTGCTGCTCACTGGGGAGGGACAGAATCCTGTGACATACCCTGGCCATCAGAAACTTCCAGCTATCCCTCATCCAGTGTCCCTACAGCCACCCTAGGCAGCACAGGCAGACTGACATCCGCCTCAGCCCGTGATGCTGGCTTCAGGCTCACGCTCCTGGCAGCTGATTTAGCCTGAGGAAGCAGAGTCCAGGAAGCCATGGCCAGCCCTTTCCCAGCCTCCCATGTGTGTAAGCAAAGGTGGTTTGAACAGGGACCCTGCAGTCCCCACTGGCAAGGTCCATGTCCCTAGGCCCTCCCTACTTGGAGTGCACATCTCTGAGGGTCCCTCACAGGTCCCGAGTCTCCCTATAGAGCAGAGGCTCTCAGTGATCCCTGGCAACCTCACTGGGGTAAGGGGTAATGCCCACTGATGAGTGGGGAAACCTCCTGAACCTGCCTGCATCAGGCATGGGTGTGCCTCTACACATTTCAGAGTTCAGTCAAGCACAGCCCTTTGGCACCAGACACTATCATTGTTCCCATTAGGCAAATGAGGGCCAACAAAGGAGTGTCAGTTATCCCAAGCCGTACTGCATGTGGGACTCACACCTGTATGGCTGCACATGAGCTCTGGGTCCCAGAACTGCAGACATCCAGGACCACAGGGAGTGAGGGAAGGGAGCCCTCCCATGAAATTGGGCCTCACATCTTCCTCTTCTTGCCCCTCCTCTGTCCCACCCAGTGTCCTCCCATGACAGCCTGCAGCTGGCAGGGCTGGGAGCCACCCACGCCCCTCCTGTCCCCTGCTTGTTGGCTCCTCTTGCTTGCCACCCCAACCCCCTGGCTATGAGTCACCTCTGCCAGGGAGCAGGTGGGGGGGCATGAGGGTGGCAAACTGGGGGAGGGAAAGGTAATTGGAGTGGGCAGAGAATCTCTGCCTTCTTATCTCTAGAAAAGGGGACAGGAAATGAGAGTCGCTTGCAGAGATTGACTACAAAATGTCACTTCAACTTGTCCTATGAGGCCTGCTTCCATGGCTTCCAGTGGAACCACACACTCTGAGTGTCTTCGGGATCAAAGGTGGGCCATCCCTCCTGTCCCCAGCCACCAGCTTGCTACCTCTGCCTCTTGGGCATTTTTGGAATTAACCAGGTTATCACCTGTAACACACACAGATGGTGCCTGTCATGTGGCAGATGCTTCGGAAGGACATGCCACATGCTGTAGTCTAACTGCCAGCACCTTGGGGCAGGCCCTGCTCCTGTCATCTGCAAGGTGACGGACACTAGCCCCATCACCTGTATAGTGACATAGAATCCTTCTGTTCTGCTCCCTGGATCCCTAGAGAGTCACACGAGTACCCAAAACCTGTAGAGGAAATAGATACTCGCTGGGCCTGGAAGGCAGGCAGCTTGACCCTTAAGTCATAAACTTTCCTACCCAGGGACAGTACACGTTTGCATTGGCCTAGTTTCTGCAAGTGAGCAGTTCAGACGGTCTGGGGTCACAGTGGTTTTCATGGGGCCATGGGTGAGGGAGGCGGGAAGCCGTCCCTCTGGGCCCTGGACTGTGGTGCTTGTACTTCTGCGGCAGCATTTGCAAGAGGACACAGTTTCTCCAGCATGTGGAAGCTGCGGGCTGCAGGGGCTGCAGGCCAAGCCTTTATCACAGCCCTTGAGCGTGGAGAAAAGGCCTTGGCTTTGAGGCTGAACTGGGTCACCTGCTCTGCAGGTGCAGGGGAGCATCCTGTGTTGGGGAAGTGGGCTGCCTCACCCTGTGTGAGTCACACGGCATGGGTGTGTGGGCTCTGTTGGAGCTGCTTCCCTTCTCAGGTCTCTTGATGGCCTGGATCTTGCTGATGAGGGGTCCTCCACACATGCTACCGAGCTCAGGGGACACCCAAGCTTTGTGTCTGGCAGAGACACAGTGGCTAGGCCTGCACACTGAGGTCACAGCAGAGTCACCTAGAGAAGCTTCCAGGCCTCGGGATCCCCGGGGGTGGCATCTCGGGACACTGCACTATCATTAGAATTCAGGCAGGCGGGTAGATAATTGCAGGCTCCGCTTTAGTGAAAAATTTGAGTAAAATTGTGTTGGGTATTTTTTGTTTTGTTATTTTCTGATAAGTACTTTCATGGGAGTGTAGATGAATGCTGTATTCTATCTGAGGGGTGTTCCTCTTCAAGGAGGAAAAAATAGCACATCTTTCGCCTGAGCTTCCTTAACCAGCCCCCTGGGTTAGCAGGTGTGTAATGTGTATGTGTGCGTGCACATGTGTGCCACTGCCGAAGTAAACAAGCCAGCTTATTATATACAGCCTCCCATGTGCCCTTTTCTTGTTTGGTGTGCAAATTCTCATCACATTTGAACTCCTAACACATGATGAGCATCAAGGGCTGTCTCTGAGCTTTTGAACAGAGAGAGACACAGAGGATGCTTGCTCCCCAACACCCCCACTTCACCCCCAGCTGCACCTGCTTGGTCAGCTGGCACCTCATAGTGGGGCTTGAGTGTATTTTGTAGAGGAGCCCAGTGTTTGCTGGGGTGGATGATCTCCTTGAAGGAGTAGGGAGTCCAGGGCTTCTAGTGACACAGTGGGGTGAGGCCTGAGTCTGGGGGGGGTCAGGGGAAAGCCTCCTGAATTTGTTCCAAGCACATGTCTGTTGTGGGCGTAGCTCCTTGAATAAGGTACAAGTGTGTTTCCATAGTGGTCTGTATCCTGGACCACATTGCCCACCTCAGGCATCTGACCTCAGAGAAGACTCAGCCAGGCCTGTCTTCCTGCAGGTGGACAATTTGCCCCAGCACTGGGGGCCAGAGACCCAAACTTGCACACCCCTAAACTGCCTTTTTAAACGGGTGCCTGCATCCTTCCTTTTCTGTTGGTCCTAGGGAGTTTCTTTGGTGAGAAAGGCACCCCTCTGAGGTTTAGATTGGCATATTCATTATGGGCTGGCCATTCTGGGAGGGGCTCAGCACTCAGCAAGAGGTAGGGGTTCTAAATGCTGCTTCCACCCCCTCCCCTGTTCCACGCCCCTCCCTGCCAAGACTGGGTGGGAGCTGCTGTCCTTAGTGCTGAAAAACCTGCTTTTTTTTTTTTTTCATTTCCCTC